>JAODAL010001547.1:0-226334 GCA_025379985.1 Phyllomedusa bahiana | reverse complement strand
GTACACCGGAAGTCAGGCAAGAGGCGAAGAAGCTTTCTCTAAAGGCTGAACGGCATAAAGTCGGCAAAGGTGCCCCGGGAAGGGAAAGGGGGTTAAAAAAAAGGGTCCCTCCAGCCTTAACCAATAATGGGCGTACTGGGCCTTTAAATCCCCGAGAGCCGGCGCGCGGGCACGCGCACGCCGGCCGGCAAGGAGGACGGGAGGCCTCGGGAGCGCAGGAAGGTAAGGGGGAAGCCGGGACCCGACCCGCGGGACCGGCAGGGACCCGACCCGCGGGACCGGCAGGGCCCGCGGGGACCCGACGGGTGACAGCACGGGTGCGCCCGCAGCCCGGGCGGGGGGCTGCGGGACCACCCGTGACACTTAATGCCCTTGGTTACTTCAAAGGAGTCTATTAGATACGGCCTGACAAGAGTTGGACGGGCTTGCGCAGAGAGGGGCTTCTTATCTGTTGAGACTGAGCTGCAGAAGTTTTTTACGGCACCGGGTAGCAAATTTTTTTTTGTATACAGAATAAACTAGTTGTAGAGTGATTAGATAATGCTTTATCTGATGACGGGGAACTGAAGAACTTTTAAGCTGCTGTGTAGAATAGGTGTTCTCTTTTGTATATAGAATCCACAAGTTATAGTTTTTTATTTCAGTTGTACATGTCACAAGATCCCTTATGCAGCTCTGTGCTCTCCGCTGTGTGGGGTCTCTCTCTCTTTCAGCTCCATGATTTGTTTACATTACATTAGCATCTTAACAGATAAGGCTCCTCCTGACAGTGCAGTCTGAGGCTGTCTTGCTGTATTGTGAATCCACTGTTGTACTGTTTATTATTTCACTTAAGTTTTGAGACACTCCCTTGGATTCCTCACTCCTCACTCCCCCTCCCTCTCTCCCCTGCAGCTTCATGACTCAGCGTGATTTGTTGACGTTCTGCCTGTGCTAACAAGAGAGGGGTAAGAATCTATCTCTCGGCAAATCCCCTTTAAGCACAGGTAAAGTGTGGAGGGAGGGTTGCCTAATGTACCCACTGGCGGCAGGGAATAAGCTGGGGAAGCACAAAACTGCTGCACACTGTGGCTTTTAATATCTGGAGAGTTTGGCCGTGCCTACCTATAGCTATGTGGAGACTATCCAGCAACAGCAGGATGTAGCAGTGCTGAAAGTGTAGCAGCAAGGAGAAAGGAGCAGCTTCAAAGAGATGATTTGACACAGTGAAGAGCAGCACAGTGAACATAGTGAGTAGGTCAGCACCTGCTGACCATGCAAGTCACCAGCGTGACAGTTATATTATCAGATCCAGTGTTTTTTAGTGGATCACAAATAGAGTGTCTTTAAGTTTAGCTACAAAATTCTCGGTGATAGGAGAGTAAACCATCCTGTTAATCACTATTTAAACAAATTACAAATACAAGAGCATTACCCAGACAGTATTGGATTACCCCACCATAAGGTTCCTTTGGATCATGGGTCTGAAGTTATAATTTGACTGAGAACAGTTATATTAGCACAGTATTCAAGACAATAAAAAGAAGTTGTGAGCTTGCTGTATAACTGGATGGTGGTCCAAAGTTCCATCATTCTGACAGTGCATTCAGTCATCCTAACAAACCCTGTAATCCAGAGCTTCTCAGTCTTTTTACCCCCCAACCAGAACATGGTCTCACCATTAGTGGTAGCACATTCCAAATCTTTTTAAAAACTAACTTGTTTTATGTGACTATTTTAAAAAGTAAACCGTACATCAGACAAAATGTAACAGTACATCATTAATCATTGAAATACAGTGGTCCCTTAGGTTACAATGGCCTCAAGATACTTTTTTCCCCACTGTATGTTGAAAATATTGTATTTAATCAGCTACCAATTGTGCAAGTTCTCCCACTTAAAAAGATGAGAGGTCTGTAATTGACATCATAGGTAGACCTCAACTATGAGAGATAAAATGAGAAACAAATCCAGGAAATCACATTGTCTGATTTGGAAAGAATTTATTTGCAAATTATGGTGGAAAATAAGTATTTGGGTTTCAATAAAAAAAGTTCATTCTCAATACTTTGTTATATATCCTTTGTTGGCAATGACAGAGGTCAATCGTTTTATGTAAGTCTTCACAAGGTTGGCACACACTGTTGTTCCTTCCTGCAGATCTCCTCTAGAGCAGTGATGTTTTGGGGCTGTCGCTGGGCAACACAGACTTTCAACTCCCTCCAAAGGTTTTCTATGGGGTTGAGATCTGGAGACTGGCTAGGCCACTCCAGGACCTTGAAATGCTTCTTAAGAAGCCACTCCTTCATTGCCCTGGCGGTGTGCTTGGATCATTGTCATGCTGAAAGACCCAGCCACGTTTCATCTTCAATGCCCTTGCTGATGGAAGGAGGTTTGCACTCAAAATCACACACATGGCCCCATTCATTCTTTCATGTACACGGATCAGTCGTTCTGGTCCCTGGCCCCAAAGCATGATGTTGCCACCCCCATGCTTCACAGTAGGTATGGCATTCTTTTGATGCAACTCAGCATTCTCTCTCCTCCAAACAAGTTGAGTTATGTTTCTCCCAAACAGTTCTACTTTGGTTTCATCTGACCATATAACATTCTCCCAATACTCTTCTGGATCATCCAAATGTTCTCCAGAAAACCACAGATGGGCCCGGACATGTACTGGCTTAAGCAGGGGAAACATCTGGCACTGATGCATAGTGTGTTATGTTGATCCCATGGGATGAGATCTTGTGTGGAGCCCCAGATCGAGGTAGATTATCAGTGGTCTTGTATGTCTTCCATTTTCTAATTATTGCTCCCACAGTTGATTTCTTCACACCAAGCTGCTTGCCTATTGCAGATTCAGTCTTCCCATCCTGGTGCTGGGCTGCAATTTAGCTTCTGGTGTCCTTCGACAGCTCTTTGGTCTTCACCATAGTGGAGTTTGGAGTGTGACTTTCTGAGGTTGTGGACATGTGTCTTTTATACTGATAACAAGTTCAAACAAGTGCCATTACTACAAGTAATGAGTGGAGGATAGAGGAGCCTCTTAACCCTTCAAGGACTTTGTGTTTTTTTTTTGTTGGCACGTTAATTTTTTTCTCCTCGCCTTTCCAGAGCCATAACTTTTTTATTTTTCCACCTACATAGAACTATGAGGGCTTTTATTTTGCGGGAAAAGATGTACTTTCTAATGGTGTTATTCATATTACCATAGAATATACTGGGGAACCGCAAAAAAATTCCAAGTGGGACTAATTGTGAATAAAACTTACTTGCGCCATATTTGAAGATGTTGCTTTTACGGCGTTCAATCTTTGGTAAAAATGATGTGTTATCTGTCTTCTACAGGTTGATACGCATCTGCCAATATCAAACATGTAGGATTTCCGTTATGTTTTGGTACCGTAAAAAAATTCCAAACATTTTCTATTTTTGAAATTTGCGCCATGGCGCCATTTTGGGCGACCAATAACTTTTTTGTACTAACACCTAAAGATGTCAGTCAGGGTGCATTTTTTGCGGGTTGATGCGTAATTTTTATTGCTAGCAGTTTGGAATGCATGCAACATTTTTTATCACTTTTATTCCAATTTTTATGCGACACAAAGTTACATAGTTACATAGTTTGTCAGGCCGAAAAAAGACATGTGTCCATCCAGTTCAGCCCATTTATTAAAGTGTTGCTAAAGTGTTAAAATGTTGATCCAGAGGAAGGCAAAAATCCCCATGAGGTAGAAGCCAATTGACCTCATGTTAGGGAAAAAATTCCTTCCCGACTCCAATCTGGCAATCGGAATAAATCCCTGGATCAACGACCCCCCCTCTAGATCCTAGTCACTGTAACTTGTTATATTACATTTAGAAATGTATCCAGACCCTTCTTCGGAATCCTGGTCACTAGAACTTGTTATTTTATTACTCTCCGGAAATGCATCCAAGCCCTTCTTGAACTCTGTTAGTGAATTCACCATGACAATTTCCTCTGGCAGAGAGTTCCACAGTCTCACCGCTCTAACAGTAAAGAATCCCTTTTTATGTTTATGTAAAACTTTCTTCCTCAAACGTAGAGGATGCCCCTTTTTCTAGATACAGTCCTGGGTATAAATAAATCTTTAGCGAGAATCTCTATATTGGCCCTTAATATATTTAAACATATTTATTATTCCCCCCGAAGCCATCTTTTCTCTAAACTAAATAACCCTAACCTTGCTAATCTTTCTGGATATTGCAGTCCACCCAGGCCTTTAATTATTTTTGGTGCCCGCCTTTGTACCTGTTCAAGCTCTACAATGTCTGTCCTGTGCACTGGTGCCCAAAACTGTACACAATATTCCATGTGTGGTCAAAACCAGGGGACTTGTATAGTGAGAGAAATATATTCCCATCATGTGCATCTATGCCCCTTTTAATACACCACATGATCCGGCCGGCCGGTATTTGTCCTATGCCGTGTGAACGCGCCCTTATAGTATGATGGTATGAGTCATTATAGGGTATTGATATAGGGTGCCATTATTAGGTCCTTGTATATTGTTATGATTGGTCTTGACATACTGGTTTAGTCAGTAACATTATGGTGATATTAGTCACTGTATAGTGGTGATAATGTAGTGACTCGCAGAATACAGATAAATGTCAATTGAACTGTTCGGCATAAACTCCACAATTCTGTGCAACGCGCTACACCGCAGACATCCGTCACGTCAAGTAGGGAACCTGTTTTTGAAAAGTATCGGTCCACAGACGGAGTCTGGGAGTAGGGGGGCCCCGAGGTGAGGTTTTGCACCCGGGTCCATGAGTCTCTAGCTACGCCCCTGATTATCCTCCATTGTGTGGATTCCTTTACAGAGCTTAGTATAATCTGCAAAGATCGATATTCTACTGTGCAATCCCTGTGTAAGATCATTTATGAAAATATTAAAGAGGATAGGGCCCAATACTGGACCCGGGTGGTACCCCACTAGTAACAGGGATCCAGCCCTGAGTATGCATCGTTAATTACCACCCTTTGTTTTCTATCAGTGAGCCCAGTTGCTTAACCACTTGCACACATTTTCCCCCAGTCCAAGCAAATTTTCATTTTACTTACCAACCTTTATGTGGAACAGTTTTCAAATGCTTTAGAAAAATCCAAATATAATGACATCCAGTGCTTCACCCCCCATCCAGTCTGGAACTAACCTCCTCATAGAAGCTGATGAGATTAGTCTGACAGGACCGATCCTTCTAAACCCATGCTGGAACGGCGTTTTTACATTTATTTTCCGTGAGATACTCTAGGATAGCATCTCTTAGAAAACCTTCAAACATTTTACCCACAACAGAGGTTAAACTTACCGGCCTATAGTTTCCAGGATCATTTTTGACCCCTTTTTGAATATTGGCACCACATTTGCAAAGCGGGCCCAAACCTTTGGGACAAAACCCCGTTATTATACAGTCCATAAATATTAAAAATAGGGGCCTAACTAACACATTACTTAACTCCCTTAGGACACGCGAATGTATACCGTCAGGGCCTGGGGATTATCTGTTTTAATCTTCCCAAGGCAGAGCTGCACTTCTTCCTGGGTAGACAAGAAACTTTAAGTTGGAATTTTTCCTCCTCCCTTTGCTCATCAACAGGAAGCTCATTCTCCTTGGTAAATACATGGAGAAGAAATTGTTTAATAGGTTTGCTTTTTTTCTCATCGCCCTCTATAGTCTCTCCCTCTGTACTTTTTAAAGGGCCAACATTTTCTTTTTAATCTTTTTACTATTTATATAGTTAAAAAATATTTTGGGGTTAGTTTTACTTCTATTGCACTACGTCTTTCTGTCTCCAGCGTTGCTGCCTTTATCTTTATTTTAAACAATTTATTTTATTACCTTTATCTTCTTAGATTATCTTCACTGCCCTCATGTTTTAGTAGCTGAAAAAGCTTTCTTTTTTTTTTTTATTGCCTCCTTTAAAATCTCTTTAATCCACATTGGTTTTTCCTGTTTCTAATTATTTTTTCACCATATGGTATGTACCTCTCAAAAGTGGATGCCTAAGATGTTTTTAAAGATCTCCCATTTATTTTTTGTTCTGCTATTTTTAAACACCTTGTCCCAGTCAATACAGTTTAGTGCCTCTCTAAGCAGGGTAAAATTAGCCTTCCTCAAATTCAGTGTTTTTTGGGCTCCATGACAAAAAGCTCTATTGAAGGATAAATGGAAGTTTTTTAATATTATGGTCACTATTCCCTAGGTGCCCCTCAACCTGAACCTTTGTTACTCTGTCAGGTCTATTAGTCAATATTAATCTAGAAGGGCCTTTCCTCTAGTCGGTTCCTGCACCATTTGGGAAAGGTAATTATCTTTAGTTTATAGACAAAATGACCAAAAAACGCAATTTTGCCGTTTGGGATTTTTTTTTCTTCTACAGTGTTCAGCGTACGGGATAAATGATGTTATATTTTTATAGATCGGACTTTTTCGGATGCGGCGATACCAAATATGTGTAACTTTTTTTATTTTTTTATTGTTTTTATTTGTAAAATGGGGATAGAGGGGTGACTTGAACATTTAATACTTTTTTTTTGTATTTTAAAACTTTATTTATTTTTTTTACTTTAACATTGAGTCCCCCTAGGGCGCTTCACCACTAGGGGGCACGATTGTTAATACAGCCTAAGGCATTGCATTGACAATGCCTTAGGCTGTACCAAGATGGCAGTTTCCCCACTTCCTGCCTGGGGCCGGAAGTGGGGCAAACGGGAACATTGCAGCAATGGGAGCCTTCACAAGGCTTCCCACTGCCATGTCAATGCATCGGATCCACGAAGCTGCTGTCCTAAATATAGAAAGGGATTTCCGACTTCCAGCAGCTCTTTCTGTTATATTTAAAGGGGTTTTCTCGATACAAAGATCTTATTTAAAAAAAAAAAAGGGGACCGTAAAAATAAACCACTTTCTAAAAGGTTTGTATTTTCCAAATGTTCCAAAATTTCCAAATAGTTTAGCAGCAGTTCCCTTCTTTCTGCCTTCATAGTACAATTTCTTACTGCCCTGGTCGGGTCCCGCCCCCTTCCCTGCCATTGGCTGTCAGCTCTCCAGCCTCCTCTATGTCTCTACCCCCAGTCGTAATCTTGGGAGCGCGCACAGGCTTCCTGATCTCCTTACTTTATTGCAACCTTGAGTAGCTTTGTTTCCCCTACACGCTCCCTGTTTAAGAGCCGACAGGAGAGAAGCTCTGCTCATAAGCAATGTAAACATGTGAATGCTGCCTGAGTACGGAAGTCTTGAAGCTGATTAGCTGCCCACTTGTCTTCAGCACACACTGACCAGCAGCTCTATGATACTAACAAACTTTAACCCTACATGATCAGCTAGGAATAGCAGAGCTAATATGCCAATGACTGCTATAGACCTGCCAACTGCCTGAACAGGAAGTGGGAGCCTGAAGTTGGCCTGAGAAGAGCAGACTTTGTGAAACAGCATGGTAAGAACTCCCTTTTAAGTGTTTTCAGGTGTTTTCTAAAGCCCTCTTACATATTGTCACGGTCGGAGATAGTGGATCCTCTGGACCACCGCAAGCGATGGCGTAAGCCACGCCAGGGAGCGGAATCTACGTAGGTCCCGGTTTTCACCAGAGCCGCCGCAAAAGCGGGAGGGACTTGCTGTGGCGGGAGTCTACCAGGCCCGCTACCCTGACGTGACTTGCTTGCGGAGGCAGCCGAGGTGTAGCGTGGTGCAGAATCGTCTGTCAGGGTCGTAGTCAGTGTTTGGGAAAGAGGTCAGGACAGGCGGCATTGGTTCGTTGTCGTAGTATGGCAGTAGGTCAGGGCAGGCGGCAAATGCGTGGTAGAGGAAGAAGCTAATGTACGGTACACGGTAAATAGAACAAGGCTTGGAAAAGCTTTCACAATGGGCTAAATGGCACTAAAGATCCGGAAAAAGCACCGGGAAGGGGCAGGCTTAAATAGGGGCAGTGACCGGCAATAACCAAAATTACCGGCACTGGCCCTTTTAAATTTCACAGACCCGGGGCGCGCGCGCGCTTTAGAGAACGGGGCGCACGCACCAGTGAGACGGGAGCAGCAAACGGGGAGCGCAACCGGGTAAGTAGGAGGGTGACTGGCCGGCCGGGTGACCGCGCCCACCGCCCAACATGCGGGCGGCGCCGCCGCTCGTGCAGGAACCACGGGTGTGCCTGCGACCCGGGACGGGGGTCGCAGGCCCACCCGTGACACATATGTCTCTTGGCGTTGTTTCTCTCTGGCATGATGCAAAAATGGCAGAGGGAATCTGATGCCAGAGCTCTGAGAGCAGTTTTGGCATCAGTTGGGATACTGGATGTCTCCCTGCCTTGCACAGAAAATTGCTGCACGGCTAGGGGCTCTAGACTTGTGGAAATTCTGTCATTAGTTGTGTCCAGCTCAGGCCTAAAGAGGGGTGTAACTACCGGGGGAGCAGACTTAGCAGTTGCTACATGGCCCGGGCTGCTCCTGCTCCTATCGGCAATGAATGTAACAGTTCACTGCCAGTGGGGTGGGGCTCGGCGCATCCTGTCTCTGAACGCCTTTGCCCTCTGTCCTGAGCGTTCAAAGGCAGGACTGCCCGACCTTAGCGGAGGCCCACAGTGCTGACGTGGGTAACGCAATGTCGTCACATCATCGCTGCCCACACCCAGCACATAGACTGGCTGGCAGAGAGCGCGTCACATCGTTGGAGCATGGAGAGATGTAAGTAAGCTTTTTCTTATTTTCTTTACACTAATGAAGCCTGTCTTAACCCTACCTACCTATATGGCCCCTATATCCTACCTAAACCCTTCCTGCCTAACTATATGAGGTCCCTATAGCTATCTAAACTCTGCCTGCCCACCTATATGGGAATCTATACTGTAACCAAAACCATGCCTGACTATCAAGATGACCCCTATAGCCTACCTAAATCCTGCCTGCCTACCTATATGGGGCCCCTGTAGCTATCTAAACTCTGCCTGCCTACCTATATGGGCCCCTACACCCTACCTACACCCTGCCTGCCTACCTGTATAGGGCCTATAGCCTACCTAAACCCTGCCTGCCTATTTGGGATCCCCTATAGCCTGTTTACCAATCAACCTATTTATGTGGGCTCACCTATAGCCTGTCTCCCTATGTGGGCCACACCTACAGCCTAATTAGCTACCTGTGACCTACCTAGAGCCTACCTACCAACCTGGGGGATACCTACCTAACTGGGGCCTAACTACTGCCTACCTAGGGCCAATCTAACTACCTATCTGTAGTCATCCTACCTAACTGAGACCTGCCTAACTACTGCCTACATACTGCGGACGAAACTACCTACCTACCTGAGGCCTATGTACTGCCTACCTACTTACATGAAGCATACCAACTTACCTACCTATGGCCTACCAACCTATCTAATGTGGGTCTAGCTGGTAAAATAATTCTGAGATGTACAGGGTATAGCTGTAACAAAATCTCCAGGGGGTTAATCCTTTGTTCCTCTCCTTCCCTCTAGGAGACTATGCCTCTAAGCTTGGCCTGTAACCGTTCTGCCACGTTTTGCAAGTTTGTACAGAGGTGGGAAGCAGGGAGTGAGGTGCTGGAAAAGTGAGGATTGTAAGATATTTGTGTCCAAATCTGCAGGGTCGAGAGGTGGCCGGGAGAAGTCATCATGTCGGTCTGGACCGAATGCAGAACAAAAGAGAAAGTCAACAACTCGTCAGAGAAACATCACCTGTGAATCACAAGATGTAACTTCACTGTAATCACTTATATGTCTTCAGAGTCTGTGTACACGCACCTACAACTATATGGTCACTTTATGGTGGCAATATACAGTCTGCAGAGTCTGTGTACACTGGTGTCTACCACTATATGGTCAATGTATGGTGGTGATATATACTCTGCAGGACACCTGTGTACACTGGTATATACCACTATATTGTCACTTTATGGTGGTTATATATAGTCTGCAGAGCCTGTGTACACATATCTACCACTATATGGTCACTGTATAGAAGTAATATACAGGCTATAGGGCACCTGTGTGCACTGGTAGTTTACACTATATGGTAGTCATATTGGTCTTTGTATAGTGATTTTTATTCAGGTATAGTATAGGGGTATTATTCAGTCACTATGTGGTGGTAATCTGTGGTCTTGCTCTGGTAGTATAATCAGGTCCATGTGTAGTAATGTTATTGGTAATGTTAGTTTTGTATAGTGGGATTTATTTGGCAGCAGTATGATGATGATATCTATGGTGAGGTATTCACTTCTTGTATTAACTAGTAACTACATGACCTAAAGGGGTTTTCTCATTACAGGTTTCATGGGCATCTTAAGCTCTCTCTCTTTCTTACAGCTTCAAATCCAGGGGTGTGTCTCTCCTCCCAGTAGGCGTGTATTCTCTCACTGAAGACTGGTGACATCATTATTCTGTGTGAACAGTGGAAGGGAGAGGATGTTAAAGCTCTGCAGACCTCCCACAGTTCTCATCCCTGGAGAGCTGTCACCTCCCTCCACAAGCTCTTTGTAACCAGAACACATGCATTGATGTAAGCAGTTATACATACAGCCTGAACTCTGCAGGCATGAGAACTGAACATTGCAGGAGGTCTGCAGAGCTGTGACATCCTCTCTGTATATAAGGCTGTGTTATATGGGGGGAGAGTGAATCTAGCAGCTAGAGACTCAGTAATTTCCCAGATCCTTCACATAAAGCTATCACTGGGAGAAGTGGCATAGAGAGGAGCCAATCATAGCACGGGGGCGTGTCCCATACAGGGGACGTATCCCAACAGGGCTGAATGAAATATCAGGCAGACAACCACAGCAAAGGGGGTTTGGCCCGACAGGTACACCTGGTATACTGGAACAGGTATACCTGAGCCAGAACTGTCGCCCTAGCGCTAGTTCTGGCTAGTTTATTGCGGGATGAGTTGACGTTTTTATTTGTACCATTTCTGTAAGGGGCAAGGCTTTTTAATTGCTGTTAAGTGACTTCCCGCAAATGGACATATGCATACGACCTGGCGATCGCGCGGGCTTGCGTGCGAGCCGCGCATGATCGCGACATGGGACCAGCGGTAAACCCCTCCGGCTCTGGCCGCGGGTGTTTAACCCCTTAACTCCGACGATCAATTAAGATCGTTGGAGCTAAGTCGCAGGCAGGAGAAGGGAGCCCCTTCTGCCTGCTCCTCGGCGCGTTAGTGCAGCAATGATCTCCTACCAGACAGCCCCGGGAACTGAAAGTCACTTCCCGGAGCCGTCTGTGACGTCAGGATGCCCACAATGCATTGTGGGCATCGTGACTGACAGTTGTCATGGCGACCAGTGCATAGCAACAGTGCTATGTACTGGCCTGCCTTCTAACAGCAACCTTCAGAAGATCTGAAGATTGGTGTTATAAATCCCCTATGGGGAAAGTAAAAAAAAAGTGTAAAAAAATAAAAAAAGGGAAAAAAAGTAAAACACAAACAAAAAATAAAATAAAAACACGTACACCGCCCTTTTCCCCTTTACAGACGCCAAATGCCCCCAAAAAAGATCAAAAATAAATAAAGTACCCATATTTGGCATCGCCCCATGCGTAACAACCTGTCCTATAAATGTGTCATATTAATTAACCCGTACGGTGAACACTGTTAAAAATTAAAAAAAAAAACAATCAAAGAATTGTGATTGTTGTTCATCCCGCTGCACATAAAATGGAATAAAAAGCGATCAAAAACTCATATAAACACCAAATTTGTACCAATTAAAACATCAGTTCATCCCGCAAAAACAGTCCTTACACCTCTCTGTATACAGAAAAATAAAAAAGTTATGGCTCTCAGAAGACAGCGATGCATAAAAATTGTTTTACACAATAAAAACACTTTTTTTTTTTTAAAGTGCTTCAACATAAAAAAAGCTATATACATTGGGTATCGCCGTAATCGTATCAACCCACAGAGTAAAGCTAACTTGTCATGGATACTGCACAGTGAGCGCTGTTAAAAAAAAAACACTCCTAGGATTGCAGTATTTTCGTCACCCTGCCGTCCAAAAAACGGATTTAAAACTGATCAAAAAGTCTTGTTCCCAAATAAATGATACCAATAAAAACTTCAACTCATCCCGCAAAAAACAAGCCCCTACACAGCTCCGTACACATAAAAATAAAAAAGTTATGGCTCTCAGACTGCGACGATGCGAAAATGTGTTTTTGTTTTTGAATAAAAGTGTTTTTATTGTGTAAAAGCAGTAAAACATGAAAAAAATATACAAATTTGGTATCACTGTAATCATATCAATCTGCTGAGTAAAGCTAGAATGTCATTTATACCGCACGGTGATCGCTGTAAAAAATAAAAAATAAAAAACACTACCAGGAATGTTGTATTTTGTTCAAAATGCCTCACAAAAACCTTAATAAAAAGTGATCAAAGCGTCCTATGCCCCCCATAATAGTACTAATAAAAACATCAACTCCTCCCACAAAAAACAAGTCCATAATTAGCTCCGTATACAGAAAAATAAAAAAGCTATGGTTGTCAGAATAGGACAACATAAAAACGAAATTTTTTATAGACCTATTTCTATTGTGTAAAAGTAATAAAACATTAAAAAAAGATATAAAATTTATATCATTGTAATTGTACCGACTACATAGTAAAGTTATCCTGTTTTTTATCCCGTACGGCGAACATTGTAAGAATGAAGCCCAAAAAACAATGGCGGAACTGCGTTTTTTCCCCCCATTTTCATAGCCCAATACTGAAAAAAAACTATGGAACACCTGTGTGCCAAAAATGCACAGTAATATTGATTCTGGGGAATCAATATTAAGTTGCATTTCCCTCATCACATCTACCGTGTTCTTGTGAATAATGGATAAAAATTTAAAATCTGCAAAAAAAGGGAAATTTTGAAATTTCACCTCAACTTTGCTTTAATTCCTGTGAAACACCTAATGGGTTAATAAACTTCCTAATGCTGTTTTGAATACTTTAAGGGGTTTAGTTTCTTAGATGAAGTCATTTATGGGGGTATCTAACATACAGGCCAATCCAAATCACGTTAGAACTGGACTGGTCCCTAAAAAAATGTATATTGCAAATTTTCTTGAAAATTTGAAAATAACTACTCAAGTTCTAAGCCCCCTATCTAGATCAGGGATAGTTTTGTGTACATATATATATATAGTTTTTTAGTTAGTTGTGTCTTTACCATCTTTGTCACTGTATAGTTTGATAGTATAGGGTGTTGTTAGTTTAGGTACGGGTTGGGAACGCCCTTATCAGGGCGAATATCCCATTTCTTTGTGAGGTAGTCTTAGAGGTAGGGTTAGTCTCTTTATTTGTATTATATAGATTAGGATTGGCATGCTGATATTTTTATCTTTGCTCATTAAAAGTTAAGTTTTATTTTCTCCTAGGATTTATACCACTTGTCGGTGTATTTGGTAATAATAATGTAACAATAGTGTAGGACCACCTGCCTTGAGGTCCCGTTGAATTTCGGAGGTGGCTTAAACAGTTTTGATCAAAAATGTGAACTGAGAACCTCAAAAATGTTTTCATATATCCGAGATAGCAGAAATGCTTTTTTCAAAATTCCTATGTCCCCTTTGATAGTGCTCCAGTTTATAGTGTGCCACTGTTATTGGAATATGTATGTAGATACCAAATATACATACTTTATTTATTTTTTTGGGGAAGATTGACGTTTGTTAGGCTTAGTTCACACGGCAAATTGCAGGGCGTACAGTATGCCCTGCAATTACGCCGGTTGTTCGGGAGCTCTCCTGCGGAGGGGGGGGGGGCAAACTGCTGGCCCCATAGACATCATTATTCACGGGGGGGTAAGGCCGTAATAAAGGGCTTTTCATTATTTCCCCCGTCTTTGTTTGTCGCCCGGGAGAGGAGGCGTAATCCATAGTTCTCTATGAGATCTGAGGATTACCGTAATGACTGGGGTGCATTTCGTTTGTATTTGAGCGCAGTACGCCGCGAAATACGTGGCGAAATGTACCCCAATTTAAGCCATGTGAAAAATAGCCTTAGACTTCCAGGGCTCTCAGAGCAGCTGTGATCATGTCACGGCTGCTTCAATGGAGGACAGAGGGCGCTCCCTCACTCTGTCTTTCCCTTAGCTGCCGCAATCGCAAATAGATCACGGTAGCTAAGGGGTTAATCACCCGTGGCTGGGGTGAGCTCCAGCCACGGCCGATGCAGCATGGGGCCAGCTGTAATATACAGCTGGTCCCATGTTGTGATCGTGCGGGCCCCACTTCAGAGCCTGCACGATGTCCAGGACGTACCCATACATCCATTTGTATTGGTATGTCCAATGTAGGGAAGGGGTTAAGATTTTTCTTGTGTTTGCTTTTCTTCCTCTGTGTTTTTATTCTTTCATGTCATTTCATGCCCTTATGGGATTTATGATGGGTTATCTCTGGCAGCCTCATGTTATTGGTGAAGGAATGGTGTATACTCTTTGTAAATGCAGACTTTGTGCGCTTGTTCTATTTATTTATAATTATTTACCTTTTTCTCATTGTACACTTGCTTGTGTTCCGAGGCTGCGTTCCATTCTTTGTATACATACTGTATTCCAGGCCACTTGTACGAATCTTTATTGCCCTATTGCGCATGACATAATTTTAGTCATGTGTTTTCGGGTTGACCTTAGGTATCCTGTCTGCAACACAAGTCCTCGGTTTAACAGCATACGAGGAGGAACACAGGTGAGCTGGTTGTAATGATCTGAACAATGATTGTTTTTTTTAATTAGTTGTATGTGCTTGTGGCTATTTAAAGGAGTACTTTGACTCATGTTCTTTGCTATGACTAAGATAACTTTTTGTTCTTGAAACACTGCTGCTATCATCTCAAGAATATTTACGTATCCCCTAGATGACCCAATGCAAAGCTTGGTCTTCACTTGTGTTGATGTAATAAAATTATGTTGAATACTTAGAAATAATTGCTGTACCTTGATAACACTATCATTTGTATTTTGTTCCAGATGCTTTCAGCTCTGTCCACCCTCTCAGGAAATGGTCTAATTGGCTTGAAAATCATGAAAAGGCTGACTCTGAAATGAAGCAAGAAACCCGTGACATATTTAATCAACATGTGGGCAGTTTGTTAAAAGGAAAAAATGGGTTTTCTACCAGAATAGGATGCAGTCAGGCATGTACTGAACTTATTATGTCAATAAAATGGGTATTACCTTCCAGTAACTAAACGCACCTTGTTTTTGTTTTTTTTAATAAACTGCTATGATCTGTTATATCGATATACTGAGGGGGGCAGTGTAAGACACTCTCTGTTGCTCTTTGAAATTGTGACTGATACACACTAGGGCTGCATGATCTGTTTCCAGCATCACTGACCTCCATTTTTAAAATTCTGGTGAGAGATCAAAAGCACTTATGACTTCACACAGTCTTAGCTAAATGTTAAAATAACTGTGGTTTGAGATCACCACTAGTTTGGGGCTTGTTACAAAAGGGATCCAATTTCAGCTTGGGAAAAAAAAATAAAAATTTTTATGCATTAATATCATAATTCAGAGTGAGTCCAAAAGTCCCGAAAACCCTTTTTTTTCAGGAAAAAAAAAGGGGGGAAAAAGCATATCCCGTATTCCCCAGCAAGTAATAGGTGAGGGGGCCCACCTTCTAGGCCCTTTATTTCCCGAAAAATTTCCCCCCTTTTAGAAAATTGCCTTTTTGGATCAGGGACAAGTTTTTTTTTAGAAACAGGGGTCATGTAATTTAAAAAGATAAGATCGGGAAATTTCCTCAGAAATCAGTTTCCACAATCGGATTTGAAATATTTCTTGTGGTTCAAAAGTTATTAAAAACCCCGAAAGGTTTTCAACAACAAAGGATTTGAAGTGTTCAGTGTGTTTTGGTGAAAAACAATGCTGAATGTGCTGGATTTAATCGTTTTCCAAAAACCCGAGAAAATTTTTGTTTTTTATAACTTTTTACCAAAGAAGGGTATTAAACCCCTCTGATTTTTGGCAATTAATTTCTTAGAAAATTTTAGTCTTCTTTCATATGCTACATGACCACCTTCTTGGTCGAGGTTAGGTGTATGTCTATGGGGCCCACGAATTCATCAGGAGAGTGCTGAAGGGGCCTAAAAGATGCCTGGAGGAAGAGCGGTGAGAAATTGCGCTGCAGATGTTGGCCCACAAGGACCAAGCGAAGAAGAAGTGAGCTAATGTTTTTATGATGTTTTTTGAACAGACTTTTGTTTTAAATATCGTGTTTGAAGAACATATTGTCTCATGGTATTGTCACGTAGACAATGTCTTCTTACTTTGGTCAGGTACAGAAACACAATTGGACCATTTTATTGAACTTATCAGTAATGCTCACCCCCTCAATGAGTTTTCTCTAACAAAAAGTAAGGACAAAATTTCATATCTAGATGTCCTGGTTAAAAAAAAGGAAAATACATTTACTACTACTATGTACACAAAAGATACAGACCGCAATATTGTTTTATATCATAATAGTCAGCATCCTCCACAGGTCAAAGAGGCATTCCCAGGTCTCAGTTTATACAGGCATGACGGACATGTTCGAAGGATAGAGAGTATTTAATACAGATGGAGAGAATCATTGCAAAATTTGTAGATAGAGGATATGATGGACAGAAATTGAGAAAGATAGGACAGGAGGTTTTTCACATAACACGACAGGAATTGCTTAAAAATAAAAAAATAAATCCTAGGGATAGATTTACTTCTATATCAACATATGATAGCCATGCAGGCATAATAAAGCAAGCCATTTTGAAAGATTGGAAGGTGCTGCAGTCAGAACCTAAATTCGGCTATATATTTAGAGATCCCTCACAATGGGTATATCGAAAAGGTAAAATATTAGGGCAACAAATTATCAGATCAGATATAGGTCCAAAACATGAATCAAAACAAATGAAACTTAAAGGGGTTTTGCCACGATCTCATTTCATACCTTGTGCATTCAGCTCTGTGTGCTCAGAAGGGGGAGTGTGATGTGTTTGAATTGCACATTACGTGACCCAGGAGGATGACATCACCATGTCTTTCCTCTCTCTAGTCAAAGAAAGGTCTGTTTATGTATAAAGCTGTGAGTAGCTCAGAGGTAAAGCTTTTTACCTCGCAGCACAAGGGTCCTAAGTTCAAACCCCTGCAGGAACCAAACCTGTGGATTTTTTTTCTCTCTATCAATGCACAGACCTCATTGAGGTTTCTTTTTTATTTATTTGCACTGTTTGACTAATTACTAAGGAGAACAGAGGACGGGAGTAGAATGACAGCACCTGGGATCGAACACTCAGTAGCTGCCTGAGAGGAGAGGTGATGTCTAAGCATGTGCGACCAGGACTGAGAAACTCTCAGCCCTGGTCGTATCCCCTGGAGACAAGCTGTAAACAATCGATCACTAAAGGAGCAGCTAAAACAAAAACGGTACAGAATATATAATAATGATGAATGGTGAAAATGTTTATTATTTAGTTTGCAAACTTCCCACGTCAATTTTACTTTGTGGCAAAATCCCTTTAAGACAAAGAGAACAGGCAGTTTTGCCTGTCTCTAGTTTCAGAAATTACCACAGCAAAATCAGCTGTTTCAGGTGGTCAAGCACACTAGATCCGATATGAAAAGGACTTTTCTTTGGTGCAACCTGATTACGATGAATCCCATGTATATAAAACTTTAATGGCTGTGTGGTTAAATCCACAACTCTGGGATAAATGCCACATGACCAAACAATTTACTTATAGGAGTGTTCTCGCTATGTAGTTTCACAGAGTCACAGCCACCTTCAGGTTCATGTTTACTGGTTAAGCTGTGGGTGATTCTGTAGCAATGATTAGCATAACAACTATGCTATACCTAGCTGAGCATGTTGCAGTGACATGACTGCAGGAGATTTATCAACTTTAGTGCACAAGACTACAGAGTTATAAAGGGTTAAAGTTTTTCAGTTAGAAAGCTCCAGTGTTGCTGATACGATACAGCAGACAGTCACTATCCTTACCACTACGAGCAGAGAAAAGGAGGTAAATTAAAAAAAATGTATAAGCAGGAGATAAGATTTGCTCCAACTCTGAAAGAAAGAAGAATCAGAACTGCAAATTTTTTTGTGTAATCTACTTTATTTACATTTTCCTTTGTGTTTAAAGTGAATGAACATGGTGAGAATATCACTTTAAAGTGAACCTGGCAGGTAGTTTATGCTGCCCTACCTGAGAGCTGGATGGAATAGAGGAATTATAATGCATTATGTATATGTGTGTATATATATATATATAATAGTATATTATTATAATGATATATATATATGGAAATCCAATTGCACTCACAAAAAGGTAAAGATGATAAAAATGTGCTTTGTTGCATTTCCAAAAAAGGTAACGTTTCGGCTCACTCAGAACCTTTCTTAAGCAATTAAGGAGTGGTCAACATAGTGATTATAAAGCTCTGTGCTCATAAATATGCATAAATACAAATTAGCTACATATATGTGTAAACATACAAATACAACATATCAAGTGACAATCGTGGCAAAAATGGTAAAAAAAACAAAAAAAGTGATATAATTGAAAATCATGTATAAAATACATTGTGCCACAATAAGTAAACAAACATCAATATATATATATATATATATATTATATATATTTTTATATATTATATATACATTTATATATGATATATATATATATATATATATATATATATCGTACAAAGTGTATTACCATATGAGAGAAAGGGGCAGGATTAGCTCCTCCTATCGTAAATATTCAATGTTACCTTTTAAACAAAGCAGTGTGTGTCTCAGCGTCCACAGAGAAGTACCACGCGTGTAAGGACTACAAGTATCGCGGGAGCACGCAGCGGAACCCGCCGCGTCTTGCGCATGCGCATAACAGTGAGAAAACCTCAGAGCCATCTTGGATAATGGCAGACCTGCCGGCATCACTCTGCAACATAATGATATAGCAGATGATGCATCGCCGGATCGCCAAACAAATGTAAGTATAAAAAACAAATATAAACTGAAAAAAAAATATAATAAAAAGAAAATAAACACCAACTATTAATATGGTCATGGACAACTAATTCTAGGGAAAAGCAAGTGCATAATAATGCGTGTGCACATATGATGAGCCCACATAAAATGCTCCAGAAAGCCGCAAAACTAGGACGGCACACCACCATTCTAGATTGCAGCTAATGCTCTCCCTTATTGTTAAGAACCCCAAAGGTGTCACAAACTACTGAAGCAAAATGGAGATTCAATAAGAAGTCCCAACGACCTAGGTGACTCCACACCATATGTATATTTAAAAAGAAACTAAATTAAAATAAAAAAATAATAATAAATAAAAATAAATATAAAAATAAAAAATAGATAAAAAATAGAAAATGAAAAATAATAATAAATAATAATAAAAATAATAATAATAAAGAATAAAAGCATCCATGGCATAATATCATAAAGTCAAGACATGCGTAGTGCAGCCCACGAGGAACAAAATTACAAAAAAATAAAATAACATTTTTTTTATTAATTAAAAACAAGAAAATAAAAAAATAAAAATTATTCATTTTCAAATAGGAGGTAGTTCATAGCTTCCCACTCATAGAATCAAAAGTACATGACATATTAAATTACAGACCACCCATACCAAGGGCGGAACAAGGGAAAAGAGCGAATCTCTAGATACACAGTTGTTTAAACATACGAGGATTGCATTTAAACTCTATATTCAATCCATTGGGTTTCAATGAGTTAAGATTATAAATCCACTCCAACTCCTTCTTTTTAAGCAAAATAGACCTATCGCCTCCTCTTTTTAATGGAGAAATTTGATCTAAAATCATGCATTTGAAATCCCACTGTGAATGGCCCGCTTCCACAAAATGTTTAGACACAGGTAAGTCAAATCAAGTCTATATATATATATATATATATATATATATATATATATATATATATACAACACACAACACACATACACACACATATATGATGGAGGAGAGAAGCTGAGCTCTGTGATATATATGATTATATGATAGAGGATAGAAGCTAAGCTCTGGGATATATAGAGTTAAATGCTAGAGGAGAGAAGCTGAGCTCTGTGATATATAGAGTTAAATGCTAGAGGAGAGAAGCTGAGCTCTGTGATATATAGAGTTAAATGCTAGAGGAGAGAAGCTGAGCTATGTGATATATGAGGTTATACATTATTATAGAGGATAGAAGCTGAGCTCTGTGATATATAGGGTTATATGATAGAGGGAGAGAAGCTGAGTTCTGTGATATATAGACTTATGTGATAGAGGAGAGAAGCTGAGCTCTGTGATATATAGGGGTATGTGATATAGGGAGAGAAGCTGAGCTCTGTGATATATAGGGTTATATGATAGAGGAGGAGAAGCTGAGTTCTGTGATATATAGACTTATGTGGATAGAGGAGAGAAGCTGAGCTCTGTGATATATAGGGGTATGTGATATAGGGAGAGAAGCTGAGCTCTGTGATATATAGGGTTATATGATAGAGGAAAGGGGCTGAGCTCTGTGATACATAGGGTTATATGATAGAGGAGAGAAGGTGAACTCTGTGATATATCTTTATATGATGGAAGAGAAGCTGAGCTCTGGGATATATAGGACAGTGGCGTAGCTACAGGGATCGCAGCGGTCACATTTGCGACCGGACCCCTGAGACCCAGATAGACCCAACGATGCAGCAATTGCTACCTGCGCCTGCATTGAGCAGGCAGCAGCTGAGGCTGAATGGCCAGCATACACTCACCCGGCCGTGCAGCCACTGAGGCAGCGGCGCGATGTAATGATGTAATTGCGTCGCTGCCTGTACTAGGCCCTGAGCCTATCTCTATACCGCGGGGGGCGGGAGGAGGATACAGACACTTTGGTTGTAGGAGGGGTTTTTCTTTCGCCTCATTTGAAATTAATTTTCTTCTATTGGACAATTCCTTTAAATAGAAATAATTTTCTGCAGCGCACTACACCACAGATCTCTGTCATGGCAAGTCGGGAAAGTATTTTTGTAAAGTTTTGGTCAACAGTCGATGTCTGGTGTTATAAGGGCCCCAAGCCGAAGTTTTGTATCCGGGCCCATGAGTCTTTAGCTATGCCCCCGATATATGCTTATATTATAGAGGAGAGAAGCTGAGCTCTGTGATATACAGGGTAATATGATAGAGGAGAGAAGCTGAGCTCTGTGATATATACGGTTATATGATAGGGAGAGAAGCTGAGCTCTGTAAAATATAGGGTTATTTGATAGAGGAGAGAAGCTGAGCTCTGTGATATACAGGCTTATGTGATAGAGGAGTGAAGCTAAGGTCTGTGATATATAGGACTATATGATAGAGGAGAGAAGCTGAGCTCTGTGATATAGAGGATCATATGATAGAGGAGAGGAGCTGAGCTCTGTGATATATTGGGTTATATGATAGAGGAGAGGAGCTGAGCTCGGTGATATATTGGGTTATATGGTGTGCAAATGGGTGTATCAGTTGTGCCTCCAACCAAGGTAAAAGGATAAACGGCAAGAGAAAAGAAGGGAGGGGAGGACAGACAGGTGCCCAAATATAGTGTAGTAGTTAGATGTCAACAATGGAATATCAATTTATCAAATTGCTCACCGGAGCTAGTTGTACAATATATGGTACAACGCATACAAAGCACTTATCGATGGAATCCCACCATTTAGCTGCCAGTGCCTCCGAGGTCCTCTCATACGCCTCACCCACAGGAGCAAGAGGAAAAATATATAGCTTATGTACCTGCTTCTGGCTAACCAGCCACAGGCAGAGACGGAGGTAATACTAGCGCTTATATATCCAATGTAAAATTGTCAAAAATAAAATCTTTCCGTTATGGTATAAAGGAAAGGTCTAAATCCTCATCTGTTTATATGAGAGATTTATTTAAAACAATCAAATAAAAACAAGAAACTCAACGCGTTTCGCGTGCCTCCTCGCCCGCTTCATCAGGAGTATTAACCATATTCACACACTACATTCTTTAAATGGTCTATAAAAGTACCACCTCTTTTTTAAAAAAAAGCCAATCACATATCCTCCTTTCCTAATTACATACAAGTAAAACTCGCTCCCAATTATTGCCACATCTACATGAAAACTCACAACCATAAAAATTACAATGCATTCTCAATAAAATATATACAATGTAGCACAACTACCTGTTATGGATTATCATTTCGCTTATTCCTATTACTCATGCGGCTCCTCTTCTGTTTGTAAGCCTAGTTCCAGTGCCGACTATACGGCCGGAACCGGATGTTCGCGCCACCCCCCGGGAATCGAGACCGTCACCCGCCCTACTTAGACAGGCATTGCGCATGCTCAAGGCCCGTTCTGAGCCGCGAACTTCACACCACACTCAATCTACATGGGATAGATGGCAAATTTGTATCTATGTATTAAATATGTAATGAAACAGCTTCTAAACCTATTTATTACTATAACTATTGCTCCAAAAGGGTTGATGAAACTCCCTATACTCGCTCTTAGTAAATAACCTCCTGGGCTTCATTCAGACCTGCGGGGTTCAAAGTGTTCAACTTAAAAATCCAATACATTTCTTTGTTCGTTAATGCCTGCAATCTATCCGTAAAATCCTCTGGTATAAAATCTATAGGCTGTACTTTCAAACTGTAATCGCCATCTGGATGTTCATCCAGAACATGTCTAGGGAGGCTATACAATTTATTTCCCTTTTTAATATTAGATCTGTGGTTGTTCATCCGTTGGGAGAGCTTGGTAGTTGTTCTCCCAACGTACTGTTTTCTGCAGCTGCAAGTGATCAAATAAATCACATAACAGGATCTACAGTTTAAATTGAACCTGATCTTGAATTTTTCATTTGTGGATGTAGAAGAAAATTCTGTGCCTGTTTGCAGCATAGTGCAGCATTTACATGTTGGAAAATTGCACTTTTTAACTCCTTCTACAGACTCTTTTGATTCCTCTCTATTCCCCTTTTTCATATTTCATCGTCGAGATGGAGCCACTGAATTTTTTATGGTTTTGGCTCTTCTATACGTGATCCTCGGTCTTGGTGTAATCTGAGTTTTCAAAATGGGATCTAGGCATAGGATTCCCCAATGTTTTTTTAGGATGGAATATAATTCCAAATGTTAGGACGAGTAGGATGTTATGAAATTATTTTTAAATTCTTCCCCTGCACTCTCCATCTTTTTAGAAAAAACATAATCCCTTTGTGTTTTTTTTTGCGGCTCTATTTCTCGCCTCCTCAACGAGGGATCTGGGATAACCTTTATCCCTGAACCTCTTGGAAAGGATTTGTGCCTGTTCCTGATAGATGGCATCTGAAGTACAATTTTTTAATTCAGACATTCGCGGATAATTGTCCAAAAGGGCACATTCTCGTCCACTTCTTTTTAAAATGGTTACTGGAGAAATGGATGAAATTGTTTGAGTCCACTTGCTTAAACCCTCCCATTATCATGATATAGATTTAAATCCAAATATTGAATATCTTTTTTATTTATAGTGGATGTGAATCTAATTCCTGCAGAATTTGTATTTAGATCATTTAAAAAGTAGAGAGCTTCTTCCGATGTCCCACGCCATATGAAAATTAAATCATCTATAAATCGCTTATAGTAGACGATTTTTGGCCTATATCTGTTGTAGTCTGAAAGGATATATAGGTCTTCAAAACTACCCATAAACAGCAACCCTTGTCCTCATCGCCGTGCCAACCTGCTGGTGGTAATGGGTGCCATTATACTCAAAATAATTCTTCTTCAAGATGAAGTTAAGACCCTCCAGGAGAAAGGTTCTTTTATTGGCGGGTATTCTATCATCCTCCTCCAAATATAACCCAACCGCCCGAATACCTAAATCATGCCTAATGTTGGAATATAGGCCCACGACGTCCATGGTAAGAAAGTAATAAGATTCGTCCCACTCCATATCCGCAATATCCCTGATAATGTGGTCAGAATCTTTCAAATAACTTTGCAGAGAGACCACGTATGGTTGTAAGTGAATATCCAGATACCTCGATAAATTAGAGAGTGTAGAATCGATGCCCGAGACTATTGGTCTCCCAGGTGGATTGGTGACACACTTGTGCACCTTTGGAAGGTGGTAAAAAAATTGTCTTTTGGGTTTTTTAATAATCAGACCGTCTAGTTCCCTCTTATTTATTATCCCCTGGTAGAGGAGAGAAGCTAAGGTCTGTGATATATAGGATTATATGATAGAGGAGATGAGCTGAGCTCTGTGATATATAGGATTATATGATAGAGGAGAGAAGCGGAGCTCTGTGATATATAGGGTTATATGAAGTTTGAGATGGGATAAATACCAACATACTAAGAGAATATTGGCTCTGATCTTCTTTGTTTAAAAATATTTTATGGGATAGAAGCTGAAAAGACCAAGCGCCCTCTATTAGATGTAACAAATCCTCAATTTGCTTCTGACTCACTGAATCTTTAAGAAGCAAAAGGGATATTAGCCAATCCAGTATCACTCATCTACAGACAGCTGTTTGGGGTTTTGACCCTCATCAGTGTAGAGCGATACTGGCTGGCTGGGTGGGAGGCAATGAGTGGCTCAGAAAGGGGAATATTTCTCAGCTCCTTTCCCATAATGCCTTTTGATATGTAGATGCTTAGTGGAGGGCAAAAAGGCAGTCTCAAAACTCCACACGCCTATATGGTACACTCACCAAGGAGAGATATTCCCCTTTCTGAGCCACTCATTGCCTCCCACCCAGCCAGCCAGTATTGCTCTGCTCTACACTGATGAGGGGCAAAACCCTAAAACAGCTGTATATAGACAAGTGATACTGACTTGGCTAATATCCCTTTTGCTTCTTAAAGATTCAGTGAGTCTGAAGCAAATTGAGGTTTTGTTACATCCAATAGAGGGTGCTTGAGCTTTTCCCATAATGCCTTGTGATATGCAGATACTTAGTGGAGGGCAAAAAGGCAATCTCAAAACTCCACAAGCCTATTTGGTGCTCTCCCCAAGGAGAGATATTCCCTTTTCTAAAAATATTTTGACACACTTGCAATAAGTTTAGTGTCAGTTAATTCCTGTACAAATAGTTACAAAATACATACCTTAAAAACCATTAAAAATTGCTTAATTCCAACACATTTCCTGCACCTTCTTGGTGCTTTTCATCAGGGATAGCATATGTCAGTCCAAATCTTCTATTTATAGCTTAGCCTCTTTGAAAATGGTCACACTCCTCCCACACCCAAAAAAACATATGGCGTTCGTTTAACACATAGCGTTCATTTAACATATACATTGATATAAAAAAAATGAACTATTGATACATTTCAAATAATACTTAAGGTTTAAACTAACTCACCACAAGGGAGACTCCTAAAATATTGAACTGTTATAAATCTCACCGCCACTCAATCACGCCAAGAGTGACCTCCGGCTGTCGAGTTTGTACACAGCATCACAGAGGGAATACATAGTATGTTCCATTCAAAGTGCAGTGAAATCTAGAATATCGGAAGACATAGAGTAACCTGTCTCCAACATAGTCACTTCTATCTATGGTTGCGACAGCCCCCTATCACTACACCAGATCGGAAAACAATGTCCCAACACATCACAACTATGCTCTGCATGAATACATATCACAATACTTCACTCACAAAGAAACCAGGGAGCACAAAACAAGCTGCCTCCAACATGACCAACTCCACCCACAGATGTAGCAATTTCCCGTCGCCTCAGACAACATCCTCCTATAGCACGAATGTGTTCTATTGGAACACACACAATGATATCTCCCCTGTGAACCAACACAGAAGAAATCCCCCAAATTTTCCCACATCACCTTTATTGAAAAAGGAGCTGATGTGAATATTGCTATGAATATTTGCATTTTATACCTATGTGGTGTTGTAGCTATGAGATGTTAAAGAAATTATTATGTTATGTTTTTACCCTATCCTACAAGAAGTGATCTTATTTATATACTAATATAATATATTCCTGGTGAACCTGTTTGAGCATATAATATACAACCATGTGACAATTGAATAAATTCTTAGGCTTCGTTAAGTCCATATGGCCCAGGGTATTCAATCTATATGTCCAGTACATTTCTCTGTCACTAATGACTTGTAGCCTATTATGAATATCTTCTCTAATTTGTTCGATCGGCTGTACTGTATAAATTGGTGTCTATGGTTTTCCATATAATGTCTAGATAAACCATGTAGAAAAGACTTCTTTTTAATCTGATAATGATGATTATTGATTCCCATCAACAACTTTGTTGTCGTACGTCCAACGTATTGCAGCCCACACTAACATGTGATTAAATAAATCACAAACGTCGAGCTGCAAGACGTCAGAGATTGCATTGTAAACATTTCCCCAGTGACAGATGAAGTGAAACATTTCCCACTTTTTAATATTGTGCAACACTTGCAGTTTTTGGGAGTCACATGGATAAGCTACAATTTTCTCCTGATTCTCAAGGCTATGTTTTTGATGCTGGCGAAGTCCAGATGGCGCTAAAGAATCTTTAAAGTTTTTGCCCTCCGATAAGTAACATGTGGTTTGATAGGTAATAAAGGTTTTAGGATTGGATCTCAACAAAGGATATTCCAATGTTTGTCCAGAATCTCTTGAATTTCCGATTTTTCTTCTCCACTGTTTTACTATTATCTCCCGAGGAAAATTTGGAATTCCAACATGCTTTTTGGGATAATTTTGATACTTTCTTTTGAGCTTCAAGGATTAAACCTTTAGGATACCCTTTATTTAAACATTTTTTTAATGTTTTAATTATTTCGGCTTGATCTTCAAATGCTATATCTGATGTACAATTTTTATGTATGTGTCTAAGTTGTCCATATGGCACATTGATCCATTTAGAGTAATGACTGGTTGAAAAATGCGGATAACTATTTGAGTTCACTTTCTTAAAAAAAAATATGAAAGGATTTAGCTATCTTGATGGTAAAGATTTAAATCCAAGAAGCAAATCTCTTTTTTATCCCACATTTGTGTGAAATAATTACCACAATTATTATTATTGAGATATGAAAGACATTCTTCAATGAGTTCTGTACTACCATCCCAAATAAAGATCAAATCATCTATATAAAGTCTAAAAAACTTGATAATTTAATGATATCCAAAAAAATTAATGTTTCTTCAAATAAACACATATATAGATGGGCGTACAGTGGGGCAACCTGGGTCCCAATCGCCATACCTACTTGTTCATGATAGTGAGTGTGGTCATAATCAAAATAGTTATTGGAAAGAATCATCTTAATTCTTTCCAAGAGGAACTCTTTTATTGTGGACAGAATATTTTCATCTTTTCTGAGGAAGAAATCAACTGCCTCTAATCCAAGCTCATGTTTGATATTTGTGTATAGTGATATTTGTGTATAGTGATGTTACATTCATTCCATTCAAAACCTATCAGTTCTTTTAGAACCATGTCTGAATCTTTTAGATACATTTTTAGACTCTGGACATGGGGTTGAAGATGCACATCAATATAGTGGGAAAGATTAGAAAGAGATGATCCAATTCCTGAAATTATCGGTCATCCTGGAGGATTTTTTTTTCTGTGCACCTGTGGCAAATGATAAAAAAGGGTCTTGAAGGTGTTCGCATTATTAGGAAACTCTTTTCATCTTTATGTATGATTTCATCTTTTAATGCCTTGTCTAAAAATTGTATGTAGTAATTTTGCAATTTGGCATATACCTCATTTCCCACTATTTTATAATAATATTCATTGTTCAATATTATATGTGCTTCAGCATTGTAGTCAAAATAGTTCTGTTATATAGGGTTATATGATAGAGGAGAGAAGCTGAGCTCTGTGATATATAGGGTTATATGATAGAGGATAGAAGCTGAGCTCTGTGATATATAGGGTTATATGATAGAGGAGAGAAGCTGAGCTCTGTGATATATAGGTTGATATAATTTGAAACAGGATTTCTGAGTAAAAAGCAGAGAAAAAAAAATCTGAAACTGAAAGTCCTGCTGACAGTGATTGATAGTTAACTCTCACTGATATACACACTGATACAGGGAAAGCTGTCAATTACTATATGTGGGCTCGGTCAGAGGGACTTCAACTTAAGAAGTCCAGTCAGTATTTTGTCCGCTTTCTACTTCTGCTCCAAATCATATAAACCTGCACACAGACTACATTGTTGTTCCCCTTCTGTTAAATAAAGAAAAAACCCACAATGGTTACTGACCTAACTTGAAACTGACAAACTTAACAATACATTTAAATTTACTGAAAATCAACTAATGAAAATAAGACACATTTGAATAATGGTTCAACCAAAACCTTTTAAAAAACAAACTTATGAAACTTGCCTGAACAAAAATGATGGTGCCCTTAACTTGATATTTTGTTGCACACCCTTTTGAGGCAATCATTGCAAACAAATGATTTCTGTAACGGTCAATGAGAATTCTGCACCTGCCCATCGGTATTTTGGCGTATGAAGGGTGCCTTCTCCAGACTACAGGTTTCAGCTTCTTCCACAGATTTTTAATAGGATTTAGATCAGAGATCATAGAAGGGCATTTTTTGAAATAGTCCAATGCTTTGCTCTTATCCATTCTTGAAAGTTTTGTACTTTAAGTCATTATCCGGTTGGAGGACTTAACTGAGGGCCTGACTGAGACAAAGCTTTCTGACACTGGGCAGCAGATTTTGCTCCAGAATACCTTGATAGTTTTGAGATTTCATTGTATTCTGCGCATATTCAAGACACCTTATGCCAGATGCAGCAAACCAGCCCCAAAACATGAGCAAACTTCCTCCATGTTTCAAAGTAGGTAGAATGTTCTTTTCATTAAAAACTTAATTTTTATATCTGTAAACAGAGCAGATGTGACTTAAGTTTTGCTTCAGTTATTCAAAGGTCATTCTCCCAGAATCTTTGTGGCTTGTCTATGCATTTTGGCAAATTTCAATCGCGCTTTTTATTAGTTACTTTTAATAGTGGTTTCCTTCTTGGTCGTCTTCCATTAAGTCCACTTTGGCAAAGACAGCGACTGATATTGTGATCTAAAATTGATGTATTTTGACCTTGGCGTTCACCTCTAATCTCACTGGAAGTTGTTACCATTCTGACAAAGAACTTGGGGCGACATGTATGAATGGGGCTGCGCCAGAAGTCTGGAGTCTTTTCAGCCCAAAAACTTTCCCTGTTCGCCAGATTTAGAATCAGGCACACTCCAAAACTATGCGCTTTCCCAGGTGCCCGTGGCACATTGTGCTGCACCTGAGATCGAAGGGTGTGTTGGAGCCTTGTCGCACTACAACCGTACGAAGCTACAGATTTATGATGGGAGGATGCTAAAACTATGATCATTACTGCTATGCAGAGTTCAGACTTGATTGGCCAAACAGTGGGCTTAACTGAGATTTGAGAAATTCAAAGTTTAGTCCCTGCTCTCGGATCCAGGCTGTAAGCATGTAACACAAAAATGGAGACGGCAGCCATTAAACATGTCTAAATTTTACACACTTTAAATATGTTAACGTTCCTGCTTCCATGTCAATCTCGTGAACCATGGCTTGAAATTCCTGGGTAAGTTCACTGTCCCTTCCTCCTAAAAGGTCCACTTGATAGCTAGCCAAACAGTTCATCAGGGCACAGGTTTTTGGCATCAATTTGAGGGTTCACTAGGTGATGAGTACATCACATTCCCAACAATTAAGACTACCTTCTCTACACCCAACTGGAGCCCGAAAAACCCAAGCTCGTTTTTCCCGGGACCAGATTGTACATTTGGTCAGGTTCCTGGATGAGAACTTCCAGACCAAAAGGCAAAACCTCTGGAAGGCAGCAATCATGGAGCAGCTTGCCGTGGAGTTGTGTGACTTGTACACAGGTACACACTCTCTAAGGCAACTGCAAAAGCGTTATTCGGGGCTTAAGGTCCAGGAGCATAAGCTGCTGGGCCAGATCCGAAAGGAACTCTACCAGCCTCAAAGTAATTGTGTTTTTTACATGGGAAAAAGGTTGCACAAAATACTTTAGACAATGTGGTCATTTGGGACACATAGGAAAGTTCAGAGTGTGATAGAATCGACTGCAGATTATAGACTTTAGCAGAAAAGGGATTAGACACTTACAGTATGTAGTGCCCACATGTGACCCGCCCAGAAACAGATTCTCAATTGCACATTTATTCGGGAGTCCAAAATGAACTTTGATGAGAATTAGAAATGTAAGGGCAACAAAGGAATTAAAGGTGATGTGCATAATACACACCCATAAATGCTTTCTGATGGCCCCAACCTGTAGGCTAGACTCACAAAGTGTAAACAAACATTTGACCCTGGGTAAAAACTGACAAGGCAAATACACAGTTACACAACATGTTTGCAATTGACTCCCAAAGGAAGATCACGGTCACATGACCAGCACAGAGAGGTCGCACAAACAACACATGGAAGATTTGGTAACATGCCCCCCAAGATTGGTGTTTGCAATTTAAAGAAAGTACATATTTGTAACACTGGGTGGGCTGTGTTTCACACGTTAAAAAGATGTGTCAAAATATGGTACATTTACTTTGAAAAAAACATACACAGAAGACAACATCACCTAGCGGACATAATAATTCATTGTGTGATATCAGGAGCACAGGTGAGCTGGGCACAAAAAAAAAAAGCATGGCCTCATTAAGGTAAATAATAAAAAGAAATTGGATCACAGAGGTGACCAAGACAACCAAAAAATTAGAGACTGCTAAGCTACTCACACATAAACATTAAGCACATCAACAGCAAGAAATGTTTAGAAAGTGGTATTTTGGGATGTGACACCTTTTTTAACACCTACAATGGCCAGAATCTATACTTGTCTAGGCCAAGTTATGCCAAGGCTCATTCCAGGTGGGGGCGAGGATGCCTCATCGGGGGACCTGACCACAAGAACCACAGACCCACTAGAGGGGACGTCTAGGCAGAGGGCAGGGGCGGGACTATGGGTAGGCAGAGGTAGGCGATAGCCTAGGGCACCACCTCTGCCTGTAAGAAGGGGGGCGCAGTTAGTTGCAGCGCCTAAGTAAACTAAACACTGATGGATTTGGTGATGAAGAGGACGTTGCGCCTGCCCACAGCGGCAGCGCAGCGCTCCTGTCACTAATCAGCAGCCACTGACCTTTTGCACTTAGTCAGTGTCTGCACTGATGCCGCCCACATTACCCATCCTGCCCCTGCCTCCACTGCGCGCGGAACGTCTTCTGGCCACAGGATTCTTCCTGCCGGCTTTCCATGTGCAGCAGCGGCGGTGAGTACGAACATGCAGGGAGAATGGGAAACAGTAGCTCCAGGTGCCGCCCCCAGCAACTCCTCTCTGGCATCAGAGAGAAGACAGCGGGAGAACACAATTCAAATCCATTCTTCAGGACGGGAGGAGGAGAGAGAGACAGCCGGAGCGGAGCCTGTGAGTGCTGCTGTCCTCCTGAACTGTGAGCTGAACTGATCATTCTCTGTGAATTGATGACACCTCTCCTGATAAGCAGTGAGATAGGACCGAGGTGTCATCAGTTCACAATAAGCCCTGCTATCACCACTCCCCCCACCACCACACACACACACACACACACACACACACACACACACACACACACACACACACACCACACACACACACAACACACACACACAGTGTGACTTCTCCGCTCTGCCCTCTGTTAACTCTCTGTTGGCCGGACAAAACTGGAGTGCTCCACATTCAGAGAGCAGGCAGGCTGTAGGAATATACACTCACTGGAACCCCTCCCCTTATATATACACCTCTCTATACATATACACATGCAGTATGTGTGTGTGTGTGTGTGTGTATGTATGTATGTATGTGTACATATATATATATATATATATATATATATATATATATATATATATATATATATATATATATATATAATATACACTCACCGGCCACTTTATTAGGTACACCTGTCCAACTGCTCGTTAACACTTAATTTCTAATCAGCCAATCACATGGCGGCAACTCAGTGCATTTAGGCATGTAGACATGGTCAAGACAATCTCCTGCAGTTCAAACCGAGCATCAGTATGGGGAAGAAAGGTGATTTGAGTGCCTTTGAACGTGGCATGGTTGTTGGTGCCAGAAGGGCTGGTCTGAGTATTTCAGAAACTGCTGATCTCCTGGGATTTTCACGCACAACCATCTTTAGGGTTTACAGAGAATGGTCCGAAAAAGAAAAAACATCCAGTGAGCGGCAGTCCTGTGGGCGGAAATGCCTTGTTGATGCCAGAGGTCAAAGGAGAATGGGCAGACTGGTTCGAGCTGATAGAAAGGCAACAGTGACTCAAATAGCCACCCGTTACAACCAAGGTAGGCAGAAGAGCATCTCTGAACGCACAGTACGGCGAACTTTGAGGCAGATGGGCTACAGCAGCAGAAGACCACACTGGGTGCCACTCCTTTCAGCTAAGAACAGGAAACTGAGGCTCCAATTTGCCCAAGCTCATCGAAATTGGACAGTAGAAGATTGGAAAAACGTTGCCTGGTCTGATGAGTCTCGATTTCTGCTTCGACATGCTGATGGTTGGTTAAGAATTTGGCAGGATGGATCCATCCTGCCTTGTATCAACGGTTCAGGCTGGTGGTGGTGGTGTCATGGTGTGGGGAATATTTTCTTGGCACTCTTTGGGCCCCTTGGTACCAATTGAGCATCGTTGCAACACCTTGTGGAATCTATGCCACGAAGAATTGAGGCAGTTCTGAAGGCAAAAGGGGGTCCAACCCGTTACTAGCATGGTGTACCCAATAAAGTGGCCGGTGAGTGTATATCTATATATATATATATATATATATATATATATATATATATAAACATACATGCACTATAATATACTGTAAACACACGTGCATATAACATACATACACTATAATGTCTTAGGCTATGCTCACACGGCTTATTTTGGAGCGTAATAGTCTGCATTTGTTTCCCACAGCAGCCAATCAGCCAATAGGAACCAATAAGTGCTCAGCTATTATTTCTTCTACTGCACTAAAAAAATAAAAGCTGCGCTCTGATCGGTTGCTATGGGTAACAGAGACATCATCTCCATAATCACGTTCAATTATTGTGTTGGCACTTTGTGATTAATAAGTAGGTTTTGGGTTGCAGTTTGGGCAACTGGTCTCTAAAAGGTTTGTCATCACTGCACTCACTGCTGCCCCTTATTCTACCACGAAAAATAAATCGTAACCCCTTCCTGACAGCCGGTCATAATAACATGGCCCTTTATTTTTTTTCCCTCCCTGCCATAACTTTTTTATTTTTCAATCTACATAGATATATCAGAGCTTTTATTTTGCGGGACAAGATGCACTTTCTAATGGTGTCATTCACTGTACCACAGAATTTACTGGGAAACTGCAAAAAGATTGTAAGTGGGGAGAAATGTGGAAAGAAAACATACTTCGACCATGTTTGCGGTTTTGTTTTTTTTACACCGTTCACTCATTGGTATGTATAATATGTTCTCTATATTCTGCAGGTTGATTCAAGTCTGGCAATACCAAATATGTAGGGTTTTCATGATGTTTTAGTACTGTAAAAAAGAAAAAACATCTTCTACTCTTTACATTTGAGTGAGGGGGCATTTTTTACAGGCTGATGTGTACTTTTTATTGGCACCATTTTGGGATACATGTGACTTTTTGATCACTTTTCTTCAATTTTAGGAGTTGTTAAATGACCAAAAAGCCTAAAGTTTTGCATAAAAGGATGTTTTTGTTTCGTTCAAGTTTTTCAGCATACAGGATGAAGGATTGTATATTAATAAATTGGATTGTACATGGTGATACCAATTATGTGTAACTTTTTTAATTAAATTTTTTGATTTGTAAAATGGCAAATTGGGGGATTAGAACTTTTAATATTTTTTTTTTTATAATGGGGCTGGGATCCATTTGACCCATTTGCCTAGGGCACCAAATTTTCTTGTCCCGGCCCTGGCAGAGGGAACCGGTCCCAGCAACATCTACAGAGAGTGTAAGTTACTTAGGGTGGCATGTATGAACGGGACTGCGCCAGATATCTGGCATCTTTTCAGACTGATTTCAGACACAGACCTGTTCGTACATTTTTAAATGGCCCACACGCCATTATCAGGCTTATAACATAGCGCTTGTGGCAGTTTGTAATTCGCCTGCTTTCGGGGGGCATACAGGAGGCGGGGCGCACTAGAACCATACACAGCTATAGATTTATAGCTTCGCTACGGCAATTCTAGTTGCATTTGTGCAGAAAAAGGTATACCACTTTCAAAGTGGCATACCTGAGCCAGAGATGTCGTACTAGCGCTAGAATGTGCCTGATTTATGACCCGCTATAGATTGGGTTCATAAATCTGGTGCATTCTAGGCTATTATTATGCGCATGAAATTTGGCGTTTACATGCCAAATTTCATACATGCTGCCCTAAATGTTAGCCAGATGTGGAAGTTGACACAGTTGTAGCCTTTTGTTAATGTCAATACACGGTGCCGATTGACATTGTATTTTTGGTTTTATTTATTTATCTTTTTAAATCAAGAAAATTTTATTTTCAAAAATATTATTTCACAGATTTTCAACAGAAGGCTTGCTTATTTGCCCAACTGACATTATGATACAGACACATCATGCACAGATTTTGCTAAGATGGCGAGGTCTGTCATCTTCAATCATTCGTTCTAGACCAAAGTCTTTAGTCACTATTGCTCGGAAAGTCAGTTTCTCTGGTTAGAACGGAGTCTCTTGACGATACATGTACTGGTGCAAGACATAAACAGTAACCAACAAATTATATAACAGTTTGTAGTTCCGTGAGAGCTAACAACCACAATCTCCAAGTAAAAGAGTTCCACTGCAGAGTCACTTTTGTGCTGCCTGTTCCATTCGGTCATCACTTCATTTTTAACGTTTACTCGAATTCCCTAGCCCTGTACCTGGAGCCTCCCCAAGGATCCTGCAAGTCTTTGTTTTAGATACCATGATGTTCCAAAAACGAATTCATAAGACCTTGTATCTCGGTATCCGATAAGAATGCCGAGATAAAGTGGTGCCAAGTTCGAAAATTTTTTCCTGTTTGTGCCTCTTTATTATGAATCATGGCTAGTTTGTCCATCCGTAGATGGTGTTTTACCACCGAAATCACCGTGGTGATTGACGGAGCCTGAGGTTCTAGCCATGAACTTAAGAGGCAGCGTTTGGCAGCCATCAAGATGATATGGGTTGCTTTGTTACAACGTTTGACTTTATTTTCCACCCTCACCACCGGGAAGTTATGGAATAGGATCTGTAGTGGGTCTATCGGTATAATGATAGAAAGCTTAGTTTTTAGTAATAGAGTTAATTCCAGCCAAAACGCTTGTGTTGCTGGGCATGACCATATTCCATGTTTCAGGTCAGTAAGGGCTAGGGAACATTTTGGGCATGCCGTTATTCTATTTGGGAAGGATGGATGTGGTAAAATATTGAACCCGTATATAGCCCTATGAGCCAATCTAAAATAGGTGTCTCTCCAGGATTCGTTTACCAAAGCCTTTCTAATGTGTTTCCAGCCTTCAAGAATTCCCTCTTTTATAGCCATGTCTGGAAAGTCACGATCCCATTTCCCAAACAATCCACCTAAATACTCAGAATCACGTGGCCATCTTAGATTGTTATAGAGACGTGATAATGTATGTAGTGATGCTGAATTTCCCATTAATGTGTCAAACAAGTTGAGTTTAGTCACAATTGAGAGGTTTCCAAACTTAGACAGTAAAAAGCTTATTATTTTTTGATATGCCAGAAACTGAGAGTTGTCAATATTGAATTTTGACTGGATTTCCCCAAATGTGTAGACTCTGGATTCCTGACTGTTTATCAGTAATAGTGCTTTGTCCAATCCCTTGGAACTCCAATGGATCAGCCCTGATAGTCCTTGTCCCGGGACGAACTCTGGGTGTCCTTGCCATGTCCGATATCTACTGGATTGGAATGGGAGTTTGAAAAGTTTTCTAGCAGCTTTCCAGGCACTTATCGTGTCTCTCACTACCAAGCTCTGTTTAGCTACAGCCGGGAGTACCCTATAGGGTGTGTGCAACAAAGCAGTGAGGTTCCATGGAGCTACAAGACCGGATTCCAGAGTCGTGTTTGAGAAATAAGAGGAACCTTTTACCCAGTCTATGCCATGTCTGAGCAATGCTGCCAAGTTGTAAGTGCGGATGTCAGGAAGGTTCATTCCCCCTTTATCCTTTGGCAACATCAATTTCGCTAGTGCAATTCTCGGTCGTTTATGTCTCCAGATAAATTTAGTGAAAGCCGATTGGAGTGTATTTATACAGGTATGTTTCAATAATAGTGGGATTGTTTGAAGGTGGTATAAAATCCTTGGGAAGCTAATCATCTTGATTAGGTGGCAACGGGCTAATAGAGGTAGTGGTAGATGGGACCAACCTTTTAATTCAGAGCAGATTTTGTGGATCACTGGTGGAAAATTGAGATTATATAAGGAGTCTGGTGTTTTCCCTATTTTAATGCCCAGGTACGTGATAGTCTTCTGCACAGCAACTGGGAGATGTTTCAGTGGTCTCGAGGGCCCTGAACCTGGGGGTGTGAGATCCAGTATTTCCGATTTATTGACGTTGATTTTGAAACCTGAACTGACACCAAATCTGTTTAAAGTATCTATTATCAACTGGATTTCTTTAGCTGGGTCTGCACAAAAGAATATTAGATCGTCCGCAAACATTGCGATTTTTAAAAATTGATTACCTACTTTTATTCCCCCAAATTCTTTCAGTTTGTTAATGTATCTTGCCAACGGTTCTATTGCTAAATTAAAGAGCAGAGGAGATAAGGGACACCCCTGCCTCGTACCCCTTCCCAGACCAAAAGGAGAAGACAAGAAGCCCGGGATGGCTATCCTTGCCGAAGGGCTTTTATATAAAGACGAGATATATTGTCTAAAGGGGCCCTCAAAGCCCATTGTGTCCAGCACTTTTCCCATCCACTCCCAGCTCACACTGTCGAAAGCCTTCTCAGCATCTATCGACAGCAGAGCTGGGAAGGAATGTCTGTGGGGGTGGACTTTGATGTCATCTAGGACGGTTAAGACCTTGCGAATGTTTGTTATTGCGGATCTATTTTTGATAAAGCCCACCTGGTGGTCCTGGATCAAAGCAGGTAACAAGATCGCCAGATGATCTGCTAGTATTTTAGATAGTATTTTGATATCCACATTTATGAGTGATATTGGACGGTATGAATTTGGTATAGTATGGGTTTTTCCTGGCTTTGGAAGTACCCGAATATGTGCCTCATTCAGATAGTGTGGGATTGCAGTCCCCTGAAGAAAGGAGTTATAGAGGGAAACCAATGCTGGTGAGATTTCCGGGAGAATTATCTTAAAAAATTCTACAGTGAAGCCATCCGGCCCGGGAGCTTTTTGATTTGCCATTTTTTGAATTGTTTGCTTAAGTAGGTCTTCTGTTATAGGGGCTCCCAGGAATTCCCTGTCCTCCTGCGTTAATCTGGGAAGTCCTCTATCTTTTAGCCAAAAATTTGCTTCCTCTTGGTTTATGTCCGATTTGTGGTATAAGTTAGAGTAAAATTTTTTAAAAGTGTCTACAATGTTTTCTCCTCTAAACTGTACGTTTCCCTTCTCATCTTTTATGGAGTAGATCGAATTTTGAGTCCGTGTCCCCTTAGCCAGTCTAGCTAGTAGTTTCCCAGGTTTGTTGCCAAATTTGAAAAGTTGGGAATCACGTAGTGACTTCTTTGAGCGTTCTCTTTGGGCCAGCCAATATTCATATTCCCCTCTAGAACTCTCCCATTTCTCCCTGGATTCACGATTAGGATGAGTTTGGAAGGCTGTATATGCCTCCCGAAGCTCACGGGTCAGCTCACTCAATTTAGTTGCCACTTGTTTTTTCCTTGCCGTTATGTGAGAGATAAGTCTCCCCCTTAGCACTGCTTTCGCCGTTTCCCAGAAAAGGTGAGGGGTTGATTCGTGTTCTGAATTTGTTTGTTTATATTCTAGCCACCAACCTCGTAAACTATTACCAAATTCCTCATCGTTGTAAAGATATGATGGGAAGCGCCAGATATATTCTGACCCCCTTGGGGTAATATCGGTTATGTCCAGCACAATTGGAGTGTGGTCAGATATAACCAGATCTCCAATTGTCGCCGAGACAACTCTGCTAGACATCGGAGCGGAGGTCAACAGATAGTCTATGCGTGACCATGATGAATGAGGGGGGGAGAAGAAGGTATATTCCCTTCCTTCGGGATGGAGGGACCTCCATATATCTGTTAAGTTAGCTTGTTCCAGGAGATTTCCCAGGACTACTTCCTTAGTTAATGATCTTGTCGTTCTATCCTCTCTAGCATTATTGACTGTGTTGAAATCGCCACCAACAATTTTGAGTGGAACATCATCAGTGAGGATTTTCCCTGATAAAGATTGGAAGAAAGTATTGCTGTCCAGACTTGGGGCATAAACATTGTATAGTGATATTTTGGTGTCTGCTATTGCTATTGTTGACTTTATAAGCCTTCCCTCAGAATCGTGTGATTGATCTATCAGTTTGTACACTAAATTTTTATGTATCAAAATGATCACCCCACATTTCTTTCCCACCGCTGGGGATCCCAAGACCTGCCCGACCCATAGCCGTTTGAGGCGATGGTAGTCATCGGCCTCCAGATGGGTTTCTTGGAGCATGGCTATTTCCGTCCCCAGTTTTTTTAAGTGCCTCAATACCATGAGCCGTTTTTCAGGCGAACGAAGGCCCTTAACATTCCATGATGTAATTCTAATCATTAGGGATAGTAAGGGGGATTAACCTGTGGACCGGTGGAACCATTGTATACAGTGTTGTAGTTGTGACTTTTGGTTTTATTTTGATCATCTAGACAACAGATGAAGACAAGGTGACCCTGGTCCTGGAGGACATTACACGCCAGGTCCTTGAGGGACCAAATATAGTTACGTAGTTAGTACGGTTGAAAAAAGACATGTGTCCATCAAGTTCAACCAAGGGTGGGGAAAATGTGGTTGAAGGGAGGGAGACAAGGAGTTCAAGCCCAGCCTCCCCACTGGTGAATGCCCTGAAACCCACAAGGCAAGAACCAATCTGCTCCAGTGGAGACCCCATCTCTGACCACAGAACCCTCACCAGCCAGGATCCAGAATCTTACATAGCTACATACACATTGATATTCTTTAGTTTCAGGTAGTTATCTAAGCCTTTCTTGAAACTCTCTACTGTTTCTGCTGTGACCAGCTCCTCAGGCAGGCTATTCCACAGATTCACAGTTCTTACAGTGAAGAACGCCCTTCTCCTCTGTTTATTGAATCCTTTTTTCTACAGGCGAAGGGAATATCCCCTTTTCTTTTGAGGAGGCTTTACTTGAAATAATTTTTCCCCATACTTTTTGTAGGGACCATTTATATATTTATATAAATTAATCATGTCCATGTCTACCGATCACTCTTGAGAGCGTCTAAAGGCACTTACAGGAGGTCCGCCAAATTTTAGTACACCTAGAGAGTAAGATGGACTCCGTTGTGAACCTTTTGACAATTTTTTTTTGTTTGGAATAATGTGTAATAAAAATTTCTTTGGTTTAAAAAATTGGAATTAGGTCATTCCTTCCACAGGGAAGGAAAAAAATTCACAAGCTAAAATAATTCATTCTTTTCAATGGCTAACTGAAAAGATGAGAACAACATAGCTATAGCAGGTACAGCGCTAGCAGTTGCTATGGGGCCCCTTGCACAGATAAGAAGACATCGGTATTGGAAATGGCACTTGGTAACTGGCAGGAGCCCCATATCACTTTTTTCACCATGGCCCAAGAACATGTCATAAATGTGGTGGCAGCAAGAACATCCCAATGGGGAACATAGAGGTTCAGCTGGCAGGGCTATAGTTATAGGGGTTGTAGTGGTAGCCAGTGCTGCCGTCAGTCATCTATTAAACTTTTCAGGGCCCCATACAGCTAAATCAAATGGGGCCCACACCCATTACTAGTTCCCATTTTTAACATATCACATATCACCTTTTTGATTAGGGCAACTGACAGGAATACTGCCCTATTGGCACCCCTGGCACCCCTTTTACAGTAGCCTGACCACAAAACCAGCAAAAATGACCTTTCGGATACTCAATAAAATTAACAAGACGAAATGAGTATTTGAAACAAGATTTTTTTTCATTAGGACATGGACTATCCCTGTCTTTCACAGCAGCATGACCCCAAAACCAGCAAAAACAGTGTTCTTAAATGCCTATACTTTGTAAGTGGCAAATAGAAGTAGAAATACAATTTTTTCGATGGAATATCTAAGAAATGGGGTGTTATGGAAGAACCCTGACAGCAAGACAGCAAATCACAAGTGTTCTTAAATCCCTATAATTTGCAACTGGCAAATAGGATTAGAAATAGAATGTTTTCTATAGAATATCTATGAAATGGGGTCTTATGGAAGAACAGTGACAGCAAGACAGCACATCAAAAGTATTATTGACTCCCTATAATTGGCAACTAGGATTAGAAATAGAATTTTTTCTATTACAGCAGCATGACCTCACATTCAATAGCTAGTCCATTTCACTCCCTGAGATGTTGTAGTCTGAACAGGCTCCAAGAGAGGTAACGTTTTAGTGTTAGGACTCACCTGTGCTGGGATCCCCTTGACGCAATTGGGAGGTGAGCTTAAACATTTTTGATCAAAACTGTGAACTAAGAATCCCAGGTTTTCATATTTCCTTAGCAGTAATGCATTTTCAAAAATTCCTATATGCCTTGGATGTTTACTTAGTTGTTAGTGTGCCACTGACATTTGAAATAGATGTATGTTATTGCCTTGCCAGTGTGCACCTATGCTTACATTTTTTTCAAAAAATGCTTTTGGATGTGCAGAGCCAAACAAAGTTTTTGTAGTCTGTATGAGGAGTGGCTGCCTCATTGGCTTATTGCACTCCGCCTACCTCTTTTAAACCAGTGCAGGATTATTCAGTAGCTAGTCCTTTTCACTCCCTGAGATGTTGTAGTCTGAACAGGCTCCAAGAGAGGTAATGTTTTAGTTTTAGGACTCACCTGTGCTGGGATCCCCTTAACGCAATTGGGAGGTGAGCTTAAACATTTTTGATCAAAACTGTGAACTAAGAATCCCAGGTTTTCATATTTCCTTAGTAGTAATGCATTTTCAAAAATACCTATATGCCTTTGATGTTTACTTAGTTGTTAGTGTGCCACTGACATTTGGAATGGAAGTGTGAGCTAAGACCTCAAGCATTTCTCAGGAGACAGTCAAGACCCGGGTAGCGCTTGAGAAATTTATGCCTATACAAGAGCGCTTGCCCGGCCATATAAAATTCGAAAAAGCCTTACGTAGCACCATCACATCCTTATGCTTAAGCAACAATGCAATATTTTGCAAAGGATATTGTCCCATTATGCCATAAACTCATCGGGAATGGCCTCAAGGAGCTCAGGTTCCTTTCCATGAGTGCGGATTAAGTGAGCTTCACTTTGAAACGCTGGCTGATGCTCCAGTTCCACCCAGGTGCCCTTCTCCTTGGCTCCTTTTTCTTCCTCTCATTTTCCTTGACACGCTGGAGGAAACTATCTCTGTTTTTGGAGTGGCGAATGTGCTCCACGTAGACGTTGATTCTTCAGGCAAGGATTTTACTTTTGATCTGCTTGTTCAAAATTATACCCACAGCATGCTGTTTAACATTGTAGATCCTTCCAGTTTTGCCATGATAGCATTTTGTATGGTGCCCATACCCTTAATGTACATAATGTTGCCTTTCTTGTAGATGCGCATGTATGTTAATAAAGGCAGAACTCCATGTTCATGGAAATGTCTGGAGAACATATACCAAGTTCCATGCCTTTTGCCTATTGTGTTCATCATTTTCACACCTTAAAAATGGTGAGTCCAGTGGAAATAGAGAAACCAGCTTCCTTCTCCTCGTCTGAAGGCATCAGCGATTGGTCGTCAGAGCAGACAAAATCGTCCTCTTGGGCCTTTTGATCTTTTAAAATGCCTTCTGACCCCAACCACATTGTGTCAAAGAGCTCTTCAGAATATAGATTACCTAGTGGGGTCTGTTTATTGGGTGACATTTGGCCTGTCTTTGCTTCAGTCTGGACTGATGATGATGATAATGATGATGGCGATATTTGTGGCCGTGACTGAGAGGAAGAGGAGTTTAAAAACTACTGACGCAGGCCATGTTCAAAAATATAAATATTAAAAGAGTCTAGATTTGTTCACAGTCTCTTATTGGAGAACTGTACTCCAAAGATAGCAAATCACAAGTTTTTTTAAATCCCTATAATTTCCAACTGGCAACTAAGATTAGAGACAGAATTGTTTCTATGGAATATCTGTGAAATGTGGTCTTAAAGGAGTTGTCTCCCTACAGAGTTTCATAGGCTGCATGAATGAAATACTCTGTCACTTCCTGGTTCAGACTGACTAATTTGCATAAGCTCCATGCTTGTATTCAATGCTGAGCTTTCAGTTGCTAATAAGATCAGATTAGCTCAGAAGCTGCTCAAACTGCTTGCAGAAGGCTTTATCTGATCCCTCAAACAAACGCCCCAATGACAGTTCTGTTTATTTTACATAAATCAAGCTTTTTACTGCCCAGCACCACAGACACTGCCATGACCTGTGTGATGACCTCACTCACTGCTATCTCATAGAACAAACAGCAGGGGGAGAATTGTTTACAGGTCAGTTACTGAGGGAACTGAAATAGCCAGGGAGGTCATAAATTCACTTGTATCTCCTTAGGGAAAACAGATGAACAAAGCAATATATTTGGAAAATGTCTTTATTTTGTGTTCCCTACAATTTAAAAGCTATTCTTGGTAGCGAGACAACCCCTTTAAGGAAGAACACTGATATAGAAGAGTACTGCCCTATTGACACCCCTGGCACCCCTTTTACAGCAGCATGACCCCAAAACCAGCAAAAATGACCTTTCAGACACTCTATAAAAATAGCAAGAAGAAAAGAGTTTTTTAAACAAGATTTTTTTGAATAGGACTTTGACTCTCACTGTCTTTTACAGTAGCATTACCCCAAAACCAGCAAAAATGACCCTTTGGAGACTGATTAACATTTTCAAGAAGAAATGAGTATTTGGAATAAGGTTTTTTTTCAATAAGACCTTTACTATTGTTGTCTTTTACAGTGGATTGACCACAAAACCAGTAAAATGATCTTTTGGACACGCTGAATAAAATTAGAAATAAGAAATGAGTATTTCGAATAAATTTATTTTCAATAGGAATATTTTTTTTTTCAATGTGGAATGTGTGTTTCACATTGTGAAGTAGACGTGCTACAGTTCACTAATCGGTGACCTCAGCAACCGGGGCAACAAAATCATCAGAGATCCACGCTTGATTTATTTTTATAAATGTCAAACGATCCGCATTCTCAGGGGAAAGCCGGATATGTTTGTCAGTTATCACCCCTCCATGTGTGCTGAAGGTATGTTCAGAGATAACGCTGGCTGCTGGGCAGGATAAAACCTCTATGACGTGCCGAGCAAGCTCAGGCCATTCATCCAGTTTAGACATCCAGAAGTCAATTGGGTCCAGACCAAGTCCAAAATCTTTGGTGTTGAGCTGCAGGTAGTCATGGACCATGGTCTTAAGGCGGTCTCTGTGTTTGAATTCTGCCCTGTCTTACAGGCGTTGGTGAGGTGCTAAACAATGATTGCCACATTAGGCTTCTGCCACATTGCCTGCTGCTGCTGCTACAGCTGCTTGCCACTCTACTGCAGTCACGTTGCTGATGTTGTTCCACCGTGACATTAGAATGTGAAGATGCAACAGATGTCTCGAGTTGGTCAATGAGCACTGTTTTAAATTCCTGCATTCTACTGTCAATTTGTGAGTGTGGAAGGAAATTGTTGACTTTCGATCTATAATGTGGATCAAGGGGTGTGGCCACCCAGTATCTGCTGTTCATTTTGATTGCCTTGATGCGTGGGTCATGTTGCAGGTAAAGTAGCATCCAAGAACTCATGTGTGAGATACTGCCAGGATTTCCCAAGCCTCGGAGTCAAGGGGCACTAAAAAGATCTTCCTCCTCTTCCTCAAATCTGTGCCAACCTCTTACCACTTCATGGAAATCGGTACCGTCGGTGTCCAGCCATGCCTCCTCCTCCTCCTCCTCCTCCGCTTCCTCATCCTGAGCATCAAAACAGCCCTGGCTAGCCTCATACGTTGTACTCTGTGAGCTGATATGCCGTCCTGCACCCGCCCTGGACCCTGAACCACTGCCTAAAGAAGACCTATAAATTTGGGAAACAGTTGGGCCTTTTAGATCCTCTGTCAAGTAAGGCTCTGTGTACGTATATGTGTCCGCCTCCTCCTCCATCACTGCTGGGACCTGCTGCTTCAGAGTGTCTAACACTTGTTCCAGTGCAAATATCACCACAATGGTCATGCTGACAATGGCATTGTCCTGACTAACCATTTTGATGGCGTCTTCAAAACTGGCAAGGATGGTGCAGAGATCTTTCACCTGCCTCCACTCTCTATGGCTTAACACCCTGAGGTCCGCACTGCTTGTCAGGCCATGCTCCAATTCATACTGCATAATGGCATTACGCTGCTGCCACAATCTCTGGAGCATGTGGAGGGTGGAGTTCCAGCGTGTTGCCATGTCAACAATGAGACGGTTGATGAGGAGGACCAGATGACGCTGCAACGCTGCCAGTTGTGCCCAAGCAGGGTGTGAACGCCGGAAGTGTGAGCTAAGACCTCAAGCCTTCCTCAGCAGACGTCAAGACTCGGGTTGTGCTTGAAAAATTTCTGCACAACCAGGTTCATGACGTGTGCCCATGTAAGGGCAGCAAGGAGATTTTTCCCATTGTCACAAAACCCCCTTCCCTGGCCCCGGGTTTTTGGGCACCCAACCACGGGTGGGTTTTGAGTGCCAGAACCTTCCACAGTCTTGACCGTGTTTTTGAGGGCCCTCCAAGACACTTTTTTAATTCAACAGGGCCCCTGGTTTCCCCTTGACCTTGATGCTACCTGGGGAGCGGGGGATTTTGAACCTGCACCATCCCAGCAGTGTGGATGATGTCCCCCGAGCCAGAAAACCCCCATCATCACTAGAGACACCAAACTCAACTCCCCCAGTGAGCCCCCAATGAGATGTAATGCCCCGGGCCCGTGTTTTACAATCCAATGCCCTGTAGTGAGATGAAGTTTGGTGGACACAGATGCAGCCAACGCGCTGGAGATTTTTTCTGATACGTGACTGGCCAATGCGGTCTTATGGAAGAACTCTAACACCAAATAAAACGGGTTTTTCTTGCTTTACCTTTTTAAATTTTAAAACAGCCAACTGGGATTACAAATAAAAATTTTTTGGGCTATGGAATACCTAAGACGGGATATTCAAACACGGAGTGTTAATTTGTCCCGGGGGTTTTTGTCCACCTAGGCTTTTCTTGGGTTAGAAAATTTAAGAAACCCCGTTTTTTTTGGGGGTCACATGTTTTTGTAAAAATGGCAGTGATGAGTGAAACCCCAAAAAATTTTCGGTTTGAGTCGAACTTTGAACCTAAGGGATTCCCGGGTTTGAAATTGGATCAAACTCGAACCCCCCTTAAAGGGCAAAGGGAGAAAAATTTTTGGGGTTTAATTTTTTTTGCAGATTGCAGCTATCTGGAGTAGAACAAAGGCATACAGACCCCTTGTGGAAGTTTTAAAACCATTTAAGATGTTTACTGGGATACAGGGTACCCCTTTCATGCTGTAACATTTGAATCACAAAACATGGGGGATACAAGAGAAGGGAAAAGCGTAAAAGGGTTCAGTAACAAGAACTAGCAAAGCAATGCAAAACAAAGAAACACTTAATACAAAAACTCAGCGCCACCCCACTGTCCCGTAAAGACTTAAGTTCTTTTTAAAATAAGCTGAGCTGTTGGGATATTTTTTCAAAACAATTTTTTTAAACCCATAAGGGGAGGAAAAAGCTGTAATTACCCTCCTAACAGTAAACTGGATATGTGGGTCAACTTATGAAGAAAATTTGGCTCCCAACAGTGACAGAAAAAATTGAGAGGCTAAAAAACTTCATTTTTGTCAAGGATAACTGAAAACATGAAAAGGGCAGCTTGGGAACAAGACATTATAGTAGTGCAGCATTTTCAGCTGCTACGGGGCCCCCGCATCCTGAGGGGGCCCAAAGCCCCCTTTTACACATAAACACTGGTTAAGGAAAGGGGACATGGTTTAAATGGCAGGAGCTTCATTTTACTTCTTGCAACAAGGCCCAAGAAAATCAACTTACGCTCTTTCAAGGGTGGACTAGATTTAAAAAGGGGTACCATAAGGGGGCAGCAAAAACATTGGGAAAGGGGAACACAAAGGGTTCCAGTTTACTACATTAGACAGCAATACCATTTGGGGGCACAAGAGTTTTGGGAAAGGGGGATCATGAGGTTCCGGTTTTACAAGAATTTGGTGGCAGAAACCCCTTGGGCAAACGAGGCATGGCAATGGGAAAAGGAGGTTTTTGTTCAAAAAAATAGGTCAGTACCATTTTTTTGGGAGCAAGAAAAATGGCAATGGGAACATGGAAGTTCCGGTTTTGACAAGACTAGGCGGGAGTTTCCATTGGTGGCAGTTTAGAACAAGGCAATGGGGGGGGAGCAGGTTCCGGGTTGGGCTATAATTTGAAAGGGAAATAAACCCTTTGTGCAGCAAGAACATGACAATGGGGAACAGCAAGGTTCTGGTTTGACAAGATAAGGCGGCAATACCATTGGTGGCAGTGAGAACATGGCAATGGGGAACAGCAAGGTTCTGGTTTGACAAGATTAGGCAGCAGTACCATTGGTAGCAGCAAGAACATGACAATGGGGGAACAGCGAGGTTCCGTTTCAACTAGATTAGACGGCAGTACCATTGGTGGCAGCGAGAACATGGGAATGGGGAACAGTGAGGTTCCGGTTCGACAAGATTAGGCAGCAGTACCATTGGTTGCAGTGAGAGCATAGCAATAGGCAGGGGCGTAACTAGAGAAGCCTGGGCCCCATGCTTTAGGATGGGGCCCCCTACAACTCCCCTCGCCCGCCTCCCTTTACCATTTACCAGGACATGCAGTTAGATAATGTAGATAGTACAAGGGGCAAATACCTCACCATACTTCTCACTGTCATACTGCTACCAAACAAATCCACTATACCAAACCAACATTACCAATAACACAACTACATATGGACCTGATTATACCGCCAGAACAAGACCACAAATTATCACCACATAGTGACTGAATAATACCCCTACTCTATTACTGATCAGTCTACAAAGAAAAATAGTACTGCCATATAGTGACCATATAGTGGTATATACTAGTGGAGACAGGCTCTGCAGACTGTATATAACCACCATACAATCACCATATAGTTGTAGATACCAGTGTACACAGCCTCTGCATACATATGTGATTAAAGTGTAGTTACATCTTGTGACTCACAGGTGATGTTTTTCTGATAAGTCGTTGACTTTCTCTTTTGTTCTGTATCCGATCCAGACCTCCATGATGAATTTTTCCGGCCACTTGTCCCTGGAGATTTAGACCCAAATATCTTAGAATCCTCACTTTTCCAGAACCTCACTCCCTGCCCCCTGGCTATATAGGGTCCATTTAGGCAGGCAAGGTTTACATAGGCTACAGGGGGCCCCAGATAGGCCAGGTTTAGGTAGGCAATAGGGTCCCCACATAATCAGGGCTTAGGTAGCTATAGGACCCCATATAGGCAGTCAAGCAGGGTTTAGGTAGAGTATTGGGCCCCATATAGACAGGCAGAGTTTAAGTAGCTATAGGGCCCCATATATGTAGGCAGACAGGTCTTAGGGTAGGCTATATGGGCTATATATATATGCAAGCAGGGCTTTGGGGGGACTATATATAGGCAGACAGGGCTATATACAGGCAGGGCTATATAGGCAGGTATGGCTATATAGAGGCAGGCAGGGCTATATATAGGCAGGCAGGGCTTTGAGTGGCCTATATACAGGCAGGCAGGGCTACATACAGGCAGGTAGGGCTATATACAGGCAGGCAGGGCTTTGGGGGGCTATATACAGGCAGGTAGGGCTTTGGGGGGCTATATACAGGCAGGCAGGGCTATATATAGGCAGGCAGGGCTATATACAGGCAGGTAGGGCTTTGGGGGGCTATATATAGGCAGACAGGGTTTTGGGGGGCTATATATAGGCAGTTAGGGCTATATACAGGCAGGGCTTTGTGGGGCTATATATAGGCAGGCAAGACTTTGAGTGGCTTTATATAGGCAGACAGGGCTTTGGGGGCTATATATAGCAGGTAGGGCTATATACAGGCAGGGCTTTGATGGGCTATATACAGGCAGGTAGGGCTATATACAGGCAGGGCTTTGGGGATGGCTATATATAGGCAGGTAGGGCTATATAAAGGCAGTCAGAGCTTTGGGGGCTATAAACAGGCAGGCAGGGCTTTGGGGTGGTTATATATAGGCAGGTAGGGCTATATACAGGCAGGCAGGGCTTTGGGGGGCGAAAAACATCCAGGAAGGGATTTGGGGGTGGCTATATATAGGCAGGAAGGGCTATATACAGGCAGGCAGGGCTTTGGGGGGGGCTATATACCGGCAGGCATGGCTTTGGGGGCAATATACAGGCAGTCAGGTTTAGGGCAGGGTTCATTAATATTAAAAAATAAGAAAAAACTTACTCACCTGAACCACAATCCCTCGCAGCTCAGCTCCGGAGCAGTCTGTGCTCAGCACGGGCGGCAGCCCACGTCAGCACTGTGGCCCGCACCTGCGCCTAGCAGGCTGATTACCAGAGCAGAGCTAACATCAGCCAGTTCTGCCTTGAACGCTTGGGCCAGAGGGCCCGGGCGATCAGAGGAAGGATGTGCCGGGCCCCGTAGCTCCGCTTCCGCCGACACTGAACTATGTTCTCTGCCAGCGGGCGCAGGAGCTGAAATACTGGGACAGCAGATGTGTCAATAGCTACCCTGGGGTCCGGGCCCCCTAAGAGCCCAGACCCCGTGGCAGCTGCTACGTCGAATACCCCGGTAGTTACGCCCCTGGCAATGGGGAGCATGGAAGTTCCGGATTTGACAAGAATAGGTGGCAGTACCATTGGTGGCATCGAGAGCATGGCAATGGGGAACATGGAGGTTCCGGTTAGACTAGATTAGACAGCAGTACCATTGGTGGCAGTGAGAACATGGTAATGGGGAACATTGAGATTCCGGTTTGACAAGATTAGGTGGCATTACCATTGGTAGCAGCGAGAGCATGGCAAAGGCGAGCATGGAGGTTCCAGTTTGACAATATTAGTCAGCAGTACCATTTTTGGCAGCAATAACATGGCAATGGGGAACAGCGAGGTTCCGGTTCAAATAGATTAAATGGCAGTACCATTGGTGGCAGCGAGAACATGGCAATAGGGAACATGGAGGTTCTGGTTCAACTAGATTAGGTGGCAGTACCATTGGTGGCAGCGAGAATATGGCAGTGGGGGACATGGAGGTTCTGGTTCAACAAGATTAAGCGGCAGTATCATTGGTGGCAGCAAGAGCATGGCAATGGGGAACATGGAGTTTCCAGTTTGACAAGATTAGGCGGCAGTACCATTGGTGGCAGCGAGAATATTGCAATGGGAAAAGCGAGGTTCCGTTTCAATTAGATTAGACAGCAGTACCATTGGTGGCAGTGAGTACATGGCAATGGGGAACATGGAGGTTCCAGCTCGACAAGATTAGGTAGCAGTACCATTGGTGGGAGCAAAAGCATGGCAATGGGGAACATGGAGATTCCGGTTTGACAAGATTAGGCAGCAGTACCATTGGTAGCAGGGAGAACATGGCAATGGGGAACAGCAAGGTTCTGGTTCAAGTAGATTAAATGGCAGTACCATTGGTGGCAACGAGAATATGGCAATAGGGAACAGCAGGTTCTGGTTCAACAAGATTAGGTGGTAGTACCATTGGTGGCAGCAAGAATATGGCAATGGGGAACATGGAGGTTCCGGTTCGACAAGATTAGGTGGCAGTACCATTGGTGGCAGCGAGAGCATGGCAATGGCGAACATGTAGGTTCCAATTTGACAAGATTAGGCCGCAGTACCATTGGTGGCAGTGAGAACATGGCAATGGGGAACAGCGAGGTTCCGTTTCAAATAGATTAACTGGCAGTACCATTGGTGGCAGCGAGAACATGGAAATGGGGAACATGGAGGTTCTGGTTCGACAAGATTAGACAGCAGTACCATTGGTGGCAGCGAGAACATGGCAATAGGAAACATGGAGGTTCCGGCTCAACAAGATTAGGCATCAGTACCATTGGTGGAAGCGAGAACATGGCAATGGGGAACAGTGAGGTTCCGGTTCAACTAGATTAGGCGGCAGTACCATTGATGGCAGCAAGAACATGGTAATGGGGAACATCGGGGTTCAGGATAACAGGACTTAGTACATTTGGTGATAGTACAGGTGGATGCATTTAAAATATAAAGATTTGGAGGGCTATAAGAAGGAGAAGTAAGAGGTGTGTGCAGTGCAAATCAAGGTCATACAGATGTATATTTCAAAATAAAGTCGTAGGACTTGTAAATCTAGCTGTTGGCAGCAGTAGAATACAATTTGTAGAAGCAGCAGGCACAGGAACTACAGACATGAGATGTAGTGTAGTTTAAATGTGTGTGTACAGTGGGTACGGAAAGTATTCAGACCCCTTTAATTTTTCACTCTTTCTTTGAAGGTATTTAGTAAGATCCAAAAAGTTTTTTGGCTCATTAATGTACACTCTGCACCCCATCTTGAAAGAAAAAAAACAGAAATATAAATTCATTAAACAAGAAAAATTAAAATATCACATGGTCATAAGTATTCAGACCCTTTGCTGTGATGCTTATATTTAACTCTCATGCTGTCCATTTCCTTCTGATCCTCCTTGAGATGTTTCAACTCCTTCATTGGAGTCCAGTTGTTTAATTAAACTGATTGGACTTGATTAGGAAAGGCACACACCTGTCTATATGATACCTCACAGCTCACAGAACTGCCCAAGGAACTCAGAGACAGAATTGTGGCAAGGCACAGATCTGGCTAAGGTAACAAAAGAATTTCTGCAGAACTCAAGGTTCCTCAGAGAACAGTGGCCTCCATAATCCTAAAATGGAAGAAGTTTGGAACGACCACAACTCGACCTGGCCATCCAGCCAAACTAAGCAATCGTGTGAGAAGAGGATTGATGAGAGACAAAAAGAAGAACCCCAAGATCATTGAGGTTGAGCTCCAGAGGTGCAGTAGGGAGATGGGAGAAAGTTCCATAAAGTCAACTAACACTGCAGCCATCCACCAGTCGGGGCTTTATGACAGAGTGTGCGGATGGAAGCATCTCCTCAGTACAAGACATCTGAAAGCCGCATACAGTTTGCAAAGAAACACATGAAGGACTCCCACACTATGAGAAATACGATTCTCTGGTCTGATGAGATGAAGATTGAACTTTTTGGTGTTAATTGTAAGCGGTATGTGTAGAGAAAACAAGGCACTGCACATCACAAGCCCAATACAATCCTAACAGTGAAAAATAGTGGTGGCAGCATCATGCTATAGGGGTGTTTTTCAGCTGCAGGGACAGGACAACTGGTTGCAATTGAAGGAAATATGAATGCGGCCAAGTACAGAGATATCCTGGATGAAAACCTCTTCCAGAATTCTCTGGGCTGTAGCGGGTGGTCCCACTCCTCGGCCCGCAGGCGCACCCATGGCCGCCCCCCCCGGGTGCCTCCCCGGGGTCGGGTGGCGACGCTGGCCGCAGGACGAGCGGTGGGTCCGCAGCACTCAGAGACTCACCTGACCTCGTTCCTGTCCCGTCCGCGTCCTCTGCCAGCCGAGACGCGCGTGCCCGATCCCTAGGGTGCGCACGCGCTCGTTCTCGGAAATTTAAAGGGCCAGCACCCCGGTAATTGGCTAATTGCCGGACGCTTCCCCTATTTAAGGTTTTGCTCACAATCACTCATTGCTGGATCTATGTTGCCTTGTGCCGTAGAAAAAGCGATTCTTAAGTGTATTCTCGCCTTACCGTGTACCAACCTCTTGCTACGTTTCTCGACTCCGAACCTCTGCCGCCTGCCCTGACCCTCCTGCCTGTCCACGACCACGAACCTCTTCCGCCTGCCCTGACCTTCCTGCCTGCCCATGACTACGATTCTTGGATTACGATTCTGTACCTCGCTGCACCTCGGCCGCCATCGCAAGCAAGTCACGTCAGGGGTAGCGACCTGGTAGCCTCACGCCGCAGCAAGTCCATCCCGCTTTGCGGCGGGCTCTGGTGAATATCGGGGGCTACTTAGACTCCGCTCCCTGGCGTGTCTTAACTATCATTGCTTGCGGTGGTCCAGAGGATCCACTACCCAACCGTTACATGGACCTTAGCCTGGGCCGAATATTCTTCTTCCAACAAGACAATGACTGTAAGCACACAGCTAATATAACAAAGCAGTGGCTTCAGAACAACTATGTGCCCATTCTTGACTGACCCAGCCAGAGCCCTGACTTCAAGCCAATTGGGCATCTCTGGAGAGACTTGAAAATGGCTGTTCACCAAAGTTCAACATCCAACCTGAGGGAACTGGAGAGGATCTGCAAGGAAGAATGGCAGTGTGAATCCATGTGTGAAAAACTTGTTGCATCATTGCCAAGAAGACTCATGCATGTAGTAGCTCAAAAGGGTGCTTCTACTCAATACTAAGCAAAGAGTCTGAATACTTAAAACCATGTGATGTTTCAGTTTTTCTTGTTTAATAAATATGCAAAAATATCTACATTTCTGGGTTTTTTTCTTTCAAGATGGGGTGCAGAGTGTACATTAATCAGCAAAAAAATGAACTTTTTGGATCTTACCAAACGGCTACAATGAGAGAATGAAAATTTTAAAGGGGTCTGAATACTTTCTGTACCCACAATGTTTCAGGTTGTCAAGAAGACGTGCTACAGTTTACTAGTCAATGACATCACCAACCGGGGCAACAAAATAGTCAGAGATCCATGCTTGATTCATTTTTATAAATGTCAAACGATCCACATTGTCCAGGAAAAGACGGATACGTTTTTCATTTATCACCCACCAGCTGTGCTGAATGTGTGTTCCGAGATAACACTAGCTGCTGGGCAGGATAAAACTTCTATGGCGTGTCGAGCAAGCTCAGGCCATTCATCCAGTTTAGACACCCAGAAGTTGAATGGGTCCAGACCAAGTCCAAAAACATCAGTGTTGAGCCGCAGGTAGTCATGGACCATGGTCTTAAGGCGGTCTTTGTGTGTCTGAATGCTGCTCTGCCTTGCAGGTGTTGGTGAGGTTGTAAACATCGATTGCAAATTGTTACCCAGTAGGGTTCTGCCACACTGTCTGCTGCTGCAGCTACTTGCCATTCTACTGCTGCCGCATTGCTGACATTGTTTCTCCGTAACATTAGAATGTGAAGACGCAAAAGATGTCTCTAGTCCACGGGTGTCAAACACAAGGCCCACGGGCCGAATCCGGCCCGTTGCCTTGTGCTACCCGGCCCGACACTTGTTGCTGAGCTCTGCTCAGCAGCTTCACTCAGTGAGACAGGCGCAGGCACGGGCAGCACAGCTCACACAGTGTGATCAGGGGGAGGGGGCGGCAGCTCTGTGCACAGGAGAAGAGCAAAGACTGCTTGGCTCCGCCTGCTCAATGCTCCGGCCCCGCCCCCTGCAGGCCTGACAGGACGCTGAGCTGATGAGCTTCCTGCCTGGTAAGAAGATACCTGCTCCTGCGGAGGACTAATCAATGAGGCTGGTAAGTGGCTTCACTACTGGGGACTTACCAGCTAGTCCTCTACCTCCCCACCAGGCCCTATCAGATAACTCCCACCCCAGGACTTACCAGTTAGCCCAGTTAACCCCTATGTCCCCTCTGGGCTTCACCAGTTAGCCTACCTCCCCCTCCCTGGGCCTTACCAGCTCTATCCCTGCCTCCCCCTGGGCCTCCACATCTGGCCTGCCTCCCCCCTGGGCCTCCACATCTGACCTGCCTCCCCTCTGGGCCTCCACATCTGACCTGCCTCCCCTCTGGGCCTCCACATCTAACCTGCCTCCCCTCTGGGCCTCCATATCTGGCCTGCCTCCACATCTGGCCTGCCTCCCCTCTGGGCCTCCATATCTGGCCTGCCTCCCCCCTGGGCCTCCACACCTAACCTGCATCCCCCCGGGCCTCCACATCTGGCCTGCCTCCCCCCCTGGGCCTCCACATCTGGCCTGCATCCCCCCTGGGCCTCCACATCTAAACTGCCTCCCCCTCCCTGGGTCTCCACATCTAACCTGCCTCCCCCTCCCTGGGCCTCACCATTTTCCTGATTACCATCAAAGGGCTGATTGTAACAGTAATACTGTACAAATGAAACTATTCCTTAATAGCTCACTTAACTGTTAAGGAGAAGTTACCTTTACACAGTTCTAAAATTATGTCGGCCCTTTTAGGTACGGCGTGATGCCGATGTGGCCCCCAGTGAAAACGAGTTTGACACCCCTGCTCTAGTCGTTCAATGAGCACTATTTTAAAATTATTATTATTATTTATTTTAGAGCACCGTTGGTTGCAGGGCGCTGTATATTCAAGGTAGTTACATAAATAACATTGGTCAAACAATTACAAAGTGACAATAAGTAACTAATAACTGATACAGAGGTAGAGAGGGCCCTGCCCATGAGGGCTTACAGTCTACAAGGAAGGTGGGAAGAGACAGAAGGTGAGGTGCAGACATGTTTGTGCAACTCAGTTAATATTGGTCATAGGCAATCCTGAAGAGAATGATTTTCAGGTTACATTTGAGGCTAGTGAGAGTGGGGGAGAGTCTGAGGTGTTGAGGCAGTGAGTACCAGAGTGTGGGGGAAGCACGGAAGAAGTCTTGGAGGCGGTTATGTGAGGAGCTGATAAGAGGACCTGTGTGGGATGAAGGTTGTGTGAGGGGAGGTATCTAGAGATTAAGGCAGAGATGTATCGAGGGGAGAGGTTATGGAGAGCCTTGTAGGTCGAGGTTATTAACTTGAACTGGATTCGCTGGGGAATGGGTAGCCAGTGAAGGGATTGGCAGAGGGGAGAGGCAGAGGAGTAGCGAGGAGAGAGGTGAATCAGATGGGCAGCAGAGTTAAGGCTAGTTTGGAGGGGAGCGAGGGTGCTAGACGGGAGGCCACAGAGAAGAATGTTGCAATAGTCTAGGTGGGAAATGACAAGGGCATCACCGTTAAAAGTGATAGAGAGATCAGGTGGAGGGATAGAGTGGGATGGTGGGAAGATGATGAATTCAGTTTTCTCCATGTTCAGTTTTAGGCAGGAGGAGAAGAAGGTGGATATGGATGAAAGACAGTCAGGAATCTGGGAGAGTAGAGATGTGACATCTGGGCTGGAAATGTAAAGTTGGGTGTCATTAGCATACAAGTTGAAGTGAAAGCCATGTGCTGCTATGAACTGACCCAGGCCAAAGGTGTAGATAGAGAAGAGTAGTGGGCCCAGAACAGACCCCTGGGGGACACCAACAGAGAGCGGGCAAGAGGAGGAGGTGGTGCGAGAGTGAGAGACAATGAATGTCCGATCAGTGAGGTACAAGGAAATCCAGGAAAGGCCAAGTCTGTGATGCCGAGGGAGGAGAGGATTTGTAGCGAATGGAAGCAGTAAGATGGGTCGATAGTTGGACAGAGAGGAGGGGGTCAAAAGTTGGTTTCTTAAGGATGGGGGTGATGTTAGCGTGTTTAAAGGAGAAAGGGAAGATGCCAGAGGTTAATGATAGGTTAAAGAGATGGGTGAGGGCTGGAATGATAACAGCACTAAGGTCAGAGATGAGGTGGGACAACAGTGGGATAAGACTACAGGTGGTGGGGTTGGATTTGGACAGTAGAGAGGAGAGCTTGGGGTGGGGTGAAGTTTTGTCTGATGAGATTTATTTTATTTTGGAAGTGAGTGGCAAAATCATCTGCTGAGAGAAGAGATGGGGGAGGAGGTGCAGGCGGACGGAGGAGAGAGTTGAAAGTGTTAAAAAGTTGTCTGGGATTGTGAAACAGGAAGGATATAATAGTGGTGAAGTAATCCTGTTTGGCTGAGGCGAGTGCAGTTTTAAATGTGTGTAGTGATTGTTTGTATGAGGTGAAGTTAGCGGTGGAGCAGGTTTTCTTCCAGCAGCGTTCGGAAATTCTGGAAGCCCACCTCAGCTGTTTAGTGGAGTCTGTGTGCCAGGGTTGTCTGTTGATTTTGCAGGTTCTGTTGTGTGTGAGAGGGGCGACCACGTCAAGAGTGGAAGTGATTGTGTTGTTGTAGAAAGTGGGTGCTGTGTCTGGGTCAGCAAATGAGCATATGCTAGAGAGGGGAGCAAGAGAGTTAGAGAGAGTGTGAGGGTTGAGGTTTAGTAGATTCCTTTGTGGGTGTACTAGATTTGGCGCAGAAGGGGCAGGTGGAGTGGAGATGGAGGTGAAGGTGAGCAAGTTGTAGTCAGCTATAGGGAGAGGAAAGTTTGAGAGGTTAGATAGGGTGCAGAGGTGGGTGAAGATGAGGTCCAGTGTATGTCCATCTTTATGAGTGACTCCAGAGGTCCACTGGGCGAGACCGAAGGAAGAGGAGAGTGACAGGAGTTTGTTAGTGGAGTGGGGTGTATCGATTGGGATGTTAAAATCTCCCATGATAATAGTGGGGATGTCAGTGGAAAGAAAATGGAAGAGCCAGGAAGCGAAGTGGTCAAGGAAGGTGGTGGCAGAGCATGGGGGTCGGTAGACAACAGCCACTGAGGTGGAGTAGATGTGGACAGAGTGCACCTCAAAGGAGGGGAGGGTGAGGGACGGTAGAGATGGGATGGGGACAAAGGAGTAGGTATGTGACAGAAGAAGGCTGACACCCCCGCCATGTTTGCTGCCAGGGCGGAGGGTGTGGGAAAACTGACGCCCGCCATAAGAGAGTGCAGCAGGGGAAGTTGTGTCAGAAGGTTTCAGCCAGGTTTCTGTTAGTCCAAGGAAGGATAGGTTGCATGAGATGAAAAGGTTGTGGATACAGGGAAGCTTGTTGCACAAAGAACATGCATTCCAGAGAGCTCCAGATGTGGGGATAGGTACAGCAGGGGTGAGGGGGATGGGTTTGAGGTTTATGGAGTTGATGGAGTGTGTGCTGCTTGGTCTGTAAGAGATGCGTGAAACCACAGTGGGGATGCACTGAGGGGGCCCGGGATTGGGAGATATGTCACAGGCAGCGAGAAGAAGCAGGGAGAGTGTGAAAAGGTGTGTGTGGGATAGACAAAAAGGTGGTTGTGTGGGTTTTGTGAGAAAGGTCTTAATGCTGTGGAAGAGGTAAAGAGTAGAGGTCAGGTGTGAGGGTAAGCAGAAGGCGAGATATGGAGACCATTGCCCAGCATGGGTGTCTGAGGGGAAACAAGGAGTTTGATGATTAGGGAGGCAGTGATGATAGTGGCAGAGAGGTTCATATTGGGTGCTGGTGTGAGTAAGGAGCAGAGAAAGTTCGTGTTTACCTTTGGTTCACTTCTGGTTTTAATTCTGGTATTCTCCATGTTCAAAAGCTAGATATGAAAAAGCTAACAGTGTCTTATGCAATATCTGTACCCTCAAAACTGCAAAAATATAGTTATGAGCACCAAGCACCAAACAACCACTATTTGAAATAGATTTCTTTCTATAGGAGATTTGTTAATGGTATCTGATGCAATAGCTGTACCCTCAAAACTGCAAAAATGAACTTTTGGGCACTCAATAAAATTTACACCAAGCAACCACTATTTGAGATAGATTTCTTTTTATAGGAGATTTGTTAACAATGTCTTATGCAATAGCTGTACTCCCAAAACTGCAAGAAATAAGTTATGGGCACTCAATAAAATTTTCACCAAGCAACCACTATTTGAAATAGATTTCTTTCTATAGGAGATTTGGTAATGGTGTCATATGGAATAGCTATACCCCCAAAACTGCAAAAATTAACTTTTGTGCGCTGAGTATGATTATATGAGAGTTAGGCATTATGTGAACTTGCAAATGTTGCCAAATAAAAGCTTCTGGGTGTGGGAAAGATGCAGCCAACAATACAAAACTCCCTAATTATTGCTATCTACAGTGTCGGACTGGGGAATCTGGGGCCCACAGAGAAATTGATCTTGGGGGCCCGCCCTACTGTACATGAAAATATTACTGGCCTCTCGGACATAAATGCGCCTATTTTACCACATAATACAGTGTGCAGAGCTGTATTGTGTCGTACGCAATACCAAGTGAGTCACATATCTATCTCACATATCTGTCTGTCTCACATATCTATCTGTCTGTCTCACATATCTGTCTGTCTATCTCACATATCTATCTATCTCACATATCTGTTTGTTTGACACATATGTCAGTGTAACATATCATAGACACATGGCTAAGTAGCTCCATCCATATCACACCACCCACCACCAGCCGACATACAATATCTCCCTCCACTTTTCCCTTGGTCACGCACCTCACCACCTTCTAAAATAAACACCAGCAAGTAAGTAAAAGTGTAACTCCTAATCACAGGGTCAGGTTTTCCCTTACTTTTACAATCAGGGACAAGTGTACACTGCCACTATACTCACGCCGATATAACACCGCCATATGGAGACCACATAGTGGTCCGACAACAGCTCGGGTCAGATCACATTACAGTGAATACAGAACTGATCCAATATAAAAGTAAAATAACCCCTGAAATCAGGCACTCACAGGAGACGTTTTATCTGATCAGTCGTTCTCTTCTCTCATGAGTCGTTCTTTTTTCCTTTTCTTCATCTGTTCCACACCACCATGATGACTTGTCCCGGCCACAACTCATCCCTGCAGTATTTACACACAAATATCTTAGAATCCTCACTTTTCCAGCATCTCTTTACCTATTCCCACCTCTGTACAAACTTCCCAGGGGTGGGAGAGCAGGTACAAGCCATAACTTAGAGGCCTAGTATCCTAAGGGGTTGGAGGGTGGGGAGAGGACTAACCCTCTGGAGATAATGCTACAACTATGGCCTGCTTCCCTCTCAATTATATTACCAGGTAGGTAGGCAAGGCTCCAGGTAGCTAGATAGGCCCTATTTAGACCCCCACTGCATAAGTTGGTAGGCCGGCCCCAGGCAGGTTAGTTGGTAGGCCCAAGTAAGGTAGATAAGTAGGCCATGGGTGGATAGGTAAATAGCCCCCAGGTAGATAAGTAGGCCCCAGTTAGGTAGACTGTAGGTAGGTATTGGTGGGCCCCAGGCTGGAGGTAGTCAGGGACCCCTTTAGATAGGCTGGAGTTAGTCAGGGCACCTTTTGTTAGTATGCAGGTAGACAAGGCCCCCTTTAGATAGGCTGGAGGTAGTCAGGCCCCCCCTTTAGATAGTATGCATGTAGTCAAGGCCCCCTTTAGATGTAGGCAGGTAGCCAGGGGCCCCTTTTAGATGGTAGGCAGGTAGTCAGGGCCCCCTTTATACATTAGGCAGGTAGTCAGGGCCCCCCTTTATACGTTAGGCAGGTAGCCAGGGCCCCCTTTACACATTAGCCAGGTAGCCAGGGCCCCCTTTATACATTAGTCAGGTAGCCAAGGCCCCCTTTATACATTAGTCAGGTAGTCAGGGCCCCCTTTATACATTAGGCCCTCTTTAGACATTAGCCAGGGCCCCCTTTAGACATTCACCAGGGCCCCCTTTACACATTCGCCAGGGCCCCCTTTAGACATTAGCCAGGGCCCCCTTTAGACATTCACCAGGGCCCCCTTTACACATTAGCCAGGGCCTCCTTATGACATCAGCCAGGTAGTCAGAGTCCCCTTTCTTATAAAAACAAAAAAAGCAAAACTGCTACTCACGTTTCTCCCACTCCTGACGGGCTCCACGCCAGCTTCTAGTGGAGCCCGCTGTGATGTCATCGCGCGGCCCACGTCACCACTAGAGGCCGGCGCCTGGTAGGCTTAAGGCCTAGTACCTTATACCTACCAGGTTGTACAGCGGAGCGGCGACGCTCTACTCTGCTGACAGGGCACAGCCCCGGGAATCGAGGACATTAGTCCCCGACTCCCAGGCCCTGTCTCTGATCGCTCGGGACACAGTGCCCAGGCATTCAGTGACAGGATGCAGCGGCCGGGCCCCAGGGAGCGACAGCACTATCTCCAGGCCCACAGGAGCTCGGGAGTTCGTGGATTCCCCGGTGGGCCAGTCCAAGCCTGGCTGTCTACGATTTCCTAAGCTTGCTAAACACCCCCATAACTAATTACCTAATCTAAATAGTACTTTTTCCTGTGTAAAATCGCTAATAAACAAATCTTGTGCATGCATGCAAGCCAGCAGACAGAGAGCAGTCTGTACAGTACAGAGAGTGAGCTGAAAATGGCGTTCAGTATGCAATACAGTGAAATAAATATAACACGGTCCTGTGATTTTAGCAGCCAGTGAGAGCACTACACCTCAGCGTTGACATTTTTGACACTTCTCTGTGCTCTGCACTAATTGGATGGCTGCCAAAACTGCAGAAAGGTGCTAAAAACTATTAAAATGGTGAATTGAACGCCATGTCGAGCTAGAAGTTTTACTCAAACGAACCGTAACAAGCTCGGTTTGCGTTCGAGAAAAGCATGAAATTCGACACGAACAGTGCGATCAAAACAAATCATGGCCAAAACTAGGCCCATGGGCACAGTATTTGTGAACAATCATGGAAAAAGAGGTGTCAAAGTGTGTCTATAATATCGTATATGTCAGGCCAATAGCCCCTGACAACCCCCCACAGAGGTTGGCCAGGTGGAGCACAAAATACCAGGACTGAGATGTCATTTGAGTGTGGGTGAATCTCTCTGCAGTTGTGTGCCTTATACACGTCTTGTTTTTTATGGGGTTTTTTGGTTTTTACACATTTACCCCAACAATTTCAGAGGAACATGCGGCTCCCAAGCAACCAAGACTTCAAACACCTTTTAGATCAATTTAGACAAGTGAAAGAAGCTGGCTGGTATTAAAGGCATTTAAAGTGAGTGCTGTGTGAAAGGCCTGCAACAAAGTAGTGGCAACATTAGCTAGTTAACAAGCATAGGCTAAGTAAAGGTATAGCATGACAATACAGTAGTCTGGAGTTCACTTACACACTTACCGACACTTTGCTGCAAAGCATCAAAATCACCCACACCTTCCACCTGCTTCAAGGTGAAAGTTTGCACAATTATGTGCTCTGTCTCATCCAGGGTGATTTCTCGCCCGGTCCTCCGATGCTGCGCTAATTTGTTTTTGCAACGTCTGCGACAATCGTACCATCTTTTCTAGATTTCAGGAACAGTGCGCCGTTCAGCGCCCTGGGCATTAGCTTTAGCCAGAATGCCCCACCACAAAGCCGACTTCTCGGCCAGTGGTAGCCGCTCAGACTGTCGCCCAAATAAGCGATCATAGTTGGTCAAAACCTGCATGTAAACATATTAACATTATAAAAATGGGACCCCTTTTAAAGTCTAACTTAACCTTAGTTACCATTTATTTTTTATTATATAATGAATCCTAACGGTGTTTTCACACAGCACAGTTTTGGTGCAGTTGGAATTGCGCTGTAATTCAACCACATTTTTTAACACAATCCAATTTCAGTTTGGTAAATTTGTGGGAAACGTAGTTCAAGTAAGTAATCAATTTCTGTGTTTGAAGTGTGGTGGATTCCAAACACAATAATTGATTACTCTCTTACCTAACATTTTAGGTAATGAAAAGAAGTTTGCTGGTAAGAATGCAATTTAATTTGAGCGTTGAGAAAAATGCACAAAAAATGCGCTATGTGAAAGTACCATAATAAAGTGTCTGGACTGTTTTGAATAAATAGCCTAAGGGTGCTTTCACACACAGCTGCATTTTTATTGCATTTTTATGCATACTTGGATGTAGTTTTTGTGCAGAAATGTACAGCATTAATTGCTGCACCTTTGTGCACTATTAACGCATCAGAAAAATGCATCAAAAACGCAAAAAAAATACGCACTATGTGAAAGCACCCTTAAACTTAGTTTGAAACATGCAATCAATTAGCACTTCAGTCAACCTGGTACATATGGAGTTTGCCAGAAGGTTGCTTTCACAAACCCCATTTGTGTCACAGTTGCCAGGGCACTGAGTTGAAACTGCCATTATTACCCACAAGCTTGGTTCACTTCTCGCAACTGTTGGAAAAGGGATCAATTACTGGTTTGGTAATCACATTAACTGCTAACACAGGAATAGCTAAATTACTTGCAAACACTTGCAGAACTATTCTGACAACTGAAAGAAGCTTTCTAGTAAGCAAAGCCATTTAATTGTAACGCTGTGAAAATTTCCCCAAAGCTGTAATGTGTGAAAGCAGCCTAAAACATGTTGCGCAATCACCAACATTGTCCTGAGCAGCACTGGTGAACCTATGGCACGCGTGCCAGAGGTCGCACTTGGGTCCCTCTCTGCTGGTACACATGCCAGGCGGCCCACTTGCTGGGTTCATGTTAAAAAAAGAAATCCGCACTGCCGCGCTGTGCAGGGAGGGCCACACTGCCATACTTTTACATATAGAACAGGCTCTTATGCCTGCTCCTTGTTAACTACTTGCTTCGGTACTGTGACCAGCTCCGAGCCCTCCCCTCTCTGTATACAGGTAGGATGCCAGGAGATATGTTTGAAAAATTAAATCAGTGAGGCCCCACTCAGAGAGGTATGGCATCCCAGCGGATAGAAAAAAAGCCCATTCACCGAGAGGGGAGACTTCGGCACCAGTAACAGTCTAGAAGTATGTGTTTAACCTCAGACCTCAGGGCCTATATTCTATGTAGAAGTATGGTGCTGTGACGGCCCCCGTCTGAGGCCCTGTGTAAGGGGCCCCACCTGAGGCCCTGTGTAAGGGGCCCCGCCTGAGGCCCTGTGTGACGGGCCCCCGCCTGACGCCCTGTGTGACGGGCCCCCGCCTGAGGCCCTGTGTGACGGGCCCCCGCCTGAGACCCTGTGTGACGGGCCACCGCCTGAGGCCCTGTGTGACAGGCCCCCTGAACTCATATGACATACCAGACAGGACAGTAGTCCCGAATTTCCCGGTAACACCCTGTAACACCCAATAAAACCTCTGCAGAACTCTCTCCAGGGTCTTGTCTGCCCCCAGGTGTCCCCCCAGCACATGGGAATGCGCGAGTTCTAATACCATCCAGCTCTTCCCTGACTCTGGTCACATGGTACAAGAGGTTCCCATTCATGGCAAAGTGGGGATCCCTCTCATCTGCCCCTGGCTCTTGCGGTACCCCATTAAGCACCACCACATTATTTAGGGCTCCTCTTAAGGTCTCATCTTGTAGTTGGGCCTTCCCGAAATTCCCCCGAGACACCTCTAAATCAGGAACCGCTTCCTCCAGGGATGACTCCTCCTCATTATCTTCCACCAAGACCGACAGAGGAAATTCAGGGACCACCTCCGGGCTAGCCCCTACAGGGTTGTCCTTAGCCTCCAGATGGTTTAATGGTACCGCCTTTACCCCAAGGTCCCAGAACAGGGGACAATCTCGGCCAACAATCATTTCATGCATTAGCCCTGGTACAACTCCCACCCTGTGTGATACCATACCCACATGAGTCTTAATAGTGACCTGTGCCACTGGGTAAACCTTGGTAACCCCATGGATACATGGGACCCCCAAGGTTTTTCCCAAAGTTAACACATGCGGAATGTGGGCCACCATGAAGGTGACCAAGCTTCCTGAGTCCAGGAGTCTGGTTGTGTCAGTATTATTGACCGACAGAGGGGTGAGGGGAGATCCCTCCCCAGCGTTCAGAACAGCGCCACAGACTGACTGTGCAAAAATGGAGATGCGCCTCCCTACAGAACACTCCACTGTTTCTGAGCTGAGGGGACACTGGGCCGCCATATGACCCGGAGCATGACACCTGCAGCAGAGGATCTCCCTGGTGACAGTTCTCGTTATCGGCTCTGGCATGCTTTTGATCTTGGAGCGTCCGTCCCAGGGAGTTTTAGGACCCTTTCTCTGGCCGCTGAAGTCACTATAGATAGCCCAATATGGAGAAGTGAGTTTCCTGGGGTCAGTCATAGAGTTCTCCACTACATGGTATCTCTCAACCAGGTCCACTAGGTCAGCGGCATTCTGGGGACTCCCCTGTACAATTCAGCACTGCAGTGGCCTGGGGAGGGCATGCATAAATCGGTCCATTACAACCAGCTAGATCCTTTGCACTGGTGTGCAGCCATTTTTGGACGTAGTGCAGGAGGTCAAAAATCTGAAACCTGGCGGGTTTGTTCCTCCTATAGCTCCACTGATGCACTCTCTGGGCCAGAACAGTCTCTGTTACCCCCAGACATGCAAGGATCTCGGCCCTCAGCTTTGGATATTCCCTGGCATCTTGCAGCGATAGATCATGATACGCCTTCTGGGGTTCACCGCTGAGAAAGGGAGCCAAAACTTCAGCCCACTGTTCTTTAGCCAGCCCCTCTAGTTCGGCTATATGCTCAAACACTGAGAGTAAGGCTTCCATGTTGTCCTCTGGAGTCATCTTCTGCAGTGCTTCCCTTACCGTTCACTGTGCTCGCTGGCCGTCATCCTGGCGAAGTGGAGCTGGGGTCTCTTTGATTCGGATGGCTTCTGCAAGTAGGCCCATCTGTTTAATCAGGAGCTGGTTTGTCTCCTGTTGCACCCGTACAGACTCAGCATGAGCCTGCTGCTGCTGTGTGTTAACCTACACAAGGTGTTTCACCATCTCCTCCATTGCTACAGTCTGTGTTCTGATCTGAGTTGCAGCCTTAACCCAGGACATATAACGGTCTCTGCAGGCTATGCCCTTTGCATCCTCCACCAATTGTAGGGATTAGTCCCAAAGGCAGCCTTAATAGACAAAAGTAGCAGCAAAGTTGGTGCTAATTAAACGAATGCTTTATTTTCCTGCCAAATGTTGAACACAAAAACCACCAAACTTAACACAAGGCTTACTTCAGTAGGCACAGGAATGTTTGCAGAGTCTCTATCCCAGCCAAGGGGTTTAGGATGCACAATCAGTCCTGATGCCCACACAGGGCTCTCACCTGTCCTGCTATGGGTAAGAAAAGGCACCACTTCTGAAGATTCTCCTGTTTGTCTCAGGACATCCAAACACAGCTCCTGCTCCACAGGAAACTTGCAGTGAGTCTGGGCACCACACCCCCAGCTCATCTGACCTACCAGGCTTACATAGATGATAAAACGTGGCCTGGACCTGGAAAAGTGGGAGCGACCTCCTACCCAGCTCTTTGACCGCTCTGGTAAAAGCCCAGTCCGGAGTAACTGCTATCAGCAGTTATACTACTAATACCAAGGATGTCAGCCGCCTAAAGCGTCTGGCACATACTATACTGGGCTTACCTCAATGATACCAGGCATAACGGTGACACATATCTCCCATCAATGACTGTCCCTTGCGCCCTCTTACAGCACACATAAAGATGCTTTGACACAGCTTACACTTTTTGGATTTGGTAGTTGGTGGTGGGCACATTACTTAAGGCTGTGCATTTAAAAAACACAGTTTTTGAACAAATGGTGAACACTAAAATGACAACACAAACGAAATGTTAAACACCCTAGGGACCAGGCCGTGCACCATTAAACATTAACAGTTCGCACATAACAAACATAATGATTGAAGGCCTAAACGGTCAACAACCAAATTCACAAAAAAAAAAAACAGGTGAGGGCAATTGAAGGAGGAGGAGCTGACACCTCTGAAATGCCAAAAATGTGCCATAAATGTGCACCGCAAAAGGAAGAAGACTCCCAGGACATCCTTGTCCTCCTATGGTTGTCGGCTGGTCAAAACACAAATCTGGCACCCAACTATATCAAATTCTCCACAAACCCAGAGGACCATATCACCACCAAGGCCGAGTTTTTTTCAAATTGCTGGATTCCCTAACGTCATTGCGGTCATTAACTGCACCCATTTCCGTTTCTTTCCACCATCTGCTACTGAGGTTGTATACCGTAACCGAAAATCCAACCACTCCCTCAACATACAAGTGACTGTCGATGCCAACATGTACATCACCGATGTGGTAGCCAAATTTCAGTGGTCAATCCATGACTCATTTGTGCTCAAAAATAGCACTTTGTTTGACCTAATGTATGATGGCACCATCGCACCGGGATTTGTTTTGGGTACGTAGAGATGCATCTTTGGATAACTGTGTGATTAAAATGTATTTTTAGCTTGAACATGACTACGGTTTACCAGAATATTAATACTTTCATTTAAATGCTTAGGTGATAATGGATTTTGGCTGACCCCTGGCTCTACAGCCAACAGATTAAAAGGAAAGAAAATACAATGCTGCCCACTGTTAAACCAGGAAGATCATAGAGAGGGTCTTTGACGTTTTGAAGAAAAAATTTAGATGCCTGTGACAAGAGGGGCCTTGCTCTATAAACTGAAAATGGTCACCGGAAATCTTCATTGCCTTTGCAGTCCTGCACAACCTAGGATTGCAGCATAAGCTACCATTACCAGAAAACTTGAATGTGGAGGAAGCCCCTGAGGATGATTGGCCCAACACGCCCCTGCACACTTCGTAGGGCCAGGAAGTACAGCGAAATATTGTACTATCTTTTAGTCATATATGATTAGTCCCCAGTTTGATGATGTGCTCCATGGATATTGGAACATAATTGTCCCTCCCAAAGTACTTCATAATTTTAATTGTCTTGTATTTAATATGATAATAAAGATTGGTTTCAGTTCCCTTTTTCAGCCTAAACATCTTATTATCGCCTCCTCCTTGGTATCATCATATTGATTTGAATCTATATACAGTATGACTTAGACTATAAATTAATATCTGGTTAAATATTTCTAAGTATACCCATATTATATATCACCTGTAGACAGCAACTGTGATTGTTGGATCCAATAACAGTCAATTATCGCTATGTAATCTTGATGCATAGACCGGAGTGCTTTTTGCGCCTTTGCGCGTGCGCGATCTGGCCCCTACTGTGCATGCGTTGTTCGTTCCCTTCTGCGCATGCGCGATATGGCCGCGAGACTACTGGTCTGTAGTCCGTGAGCCCGTTATTTCTTCAGCGCATGTGCGGGATCGCGATATTTTCACCGGACGTATAGCTATGTGTGAGACCGTTTGTAGGTATCTAGCGATCACTATTCATTTAGTGGTAAACTGTATTAAGGTAGGTGGTGTATTTTATATCATAGATTTGTGGATCATGTAATTAATTTGTGCATCTTTACTCTAAGTCCAGGGAACTTTAGAGACGCGGTGGGAGGGACTTAAGTGATACTTCCGGTTTTGCCAGGTATGTAGATGGAGCGAAGTTTTAAAAATGGATGACATAGAAAAATGGGGATTCAAAGGAACATCTTTAAATACCATATCTTTTGAACTTATTGACCGTAGTCCAGAAGACCCCTGATGAACCCTAATGAGAGAGGGGGAAACGTGTCGGGCAGTGGATGGAGTCAATTGTGTCTATGCAGGGCAGTAAGCATAAATGTGATATGATTACTATTATCTGCTAGGCAATACCTATTGTAATATTGTGATACTGCTTCTTATATCAAGAAGGGCAGTGGACGGAGGTAATTGCGTCTATGAAGGGCAGTAGGCATAAATGTGATATGGTTATTATCATCTGTTAGGCAATACCTATCTTGATATTGTGATACTGCCCCTTATACCAAGAGAAGTGGTGTGTTTTGTACGTTTGATGTGCTTTTTGAAGGTCTTATGGTTTTAATATTTTATGGCATCCATGCTGTAACGGATGAGCGGGTAAAGCGGGTAGTGGACCCACTGGACCACTGCCGGGCTTGCTCCGAGGGGGCGTGACCAAGTGGCCATCGGGCATGGGCATCTTCACAGAGCCTTTGGTGGTAAGGTTGACTGACCCCAACAGCCACCAGTCGCCATCCCAGAGCAGTCCCCGGCAGCTGACCAGAAAGGCCAGAAGTGCCAAGGCTAGGCACCAACAGAATAGGAACAGAGACAAAGCAGACAAGAAGTAAATATGTGCAGGTACAGAACAAACAGACAGGACTAAACGGATGCCAAACAGGAAAGTTAAACAGAAGCCAAGGTACAAAACAGACTGACTGGAAACAACACCCAGAACAAGATCAGAGACTAAGGCTAGGACTCAGGCATGGGAACAAGGCATGACCAGGGCACAAACACAGGCAGAGAAAAAGGGAAGGAAACTCACAGACATGGAAACAGGGACAGCAGAAACAAGCTAGGAACTAAGGCATTAACATGGCAAAGAAGCTCACAGACAAAGGTGCAGACAGACACATGGAAAACAACATGGAGACTAACCAAACATAGAGGATACCACAAGGACACAAACAAGAAGACAAGACACAGGCACAACAGACTACACCAAGAGACAACATAACACAACATAACACAACAAGGATCCGGCAGGGAGTGTGAAGAGAAGCAGGCTTATAAACCCACAGGTGGAAGGGGATTGGCAGAGGAAGCCCAACCCTGCTGCACACTGTGGGAATAAAGGAAGGGAAGATGTGGCCACCGCCCTCTATAGAGCTACAAGGAATAGGGCAGCAGTCAAGATGGAGGAGCAGCATGGCCAGCAAGAGAAAGCCGCACAGCAATCACAGGTGAGTAGTGTTGAGCGATTACGTTGACCATCGACATCGGTCGATGGTCGATAGTCGACCATCATCGACAAGATAGTCGATAGTGGGTGGTCGATTATGAGCGATGACCATTAAAGTCTATGGGAGAGCAACAACACCTTCATTCTTACACCCAAACAGGGCTGGAGAAGCTGGAATTAACATCCATAACAGTCAAATGGATACGTGCTACATCTTAGGCAACACACTTAGGTTATAAAAGCCACAGAAAAAAAAAATCACACACCATTCACTATCCCTGTCTTGTACCACAGCATGACCCTTAAACCTGCATCACCCACAAATTAAAAAGTGCCAGAAGGCAGTATGATTTTAACCATCATTTTACTTGAACTGGACATTGACTATCCCTGTCCTGGAACGCAGCATGAGCCCCAAACCTGCATGACCCCCAGATTTAAAAGTGCCGGAAAAAGGAGTCTTTCAACCACCATTTTAGTTGAACTGGACATTGACTATACATGTCCTGGGCCACAGCATGAGCCCCAAACCTGCATGACCCCCAGATTCAAAAGTGCCGGGAAAAGGAGTCTTTCAACCACCATTTTAGTTTCACTGGACATATAAATTCCCTGTCCTGGGTAGCGCTTGCCCCTCCGTATGAGTGCGTACCTATTGAGCTTCACTTGCGAAATATGGTGGTTAACGCTCTGTTACACCCCAGGTGCCCTTTTCTTGGCTTTCTTTTTCTTATTTTACTCAACGTGCTGGAGGAAATTGTCTTGTACTTTGTCTCTGTCGTGCTCCATACTCATGTCCTCTGATTAACTCTACATCTGGTCACGTTTTCCTGTACCTCCCTTGTACTATTCAGAGGAATATTTTTTACCCAGCTATTTTGTTACATGCAAGTTTTTTTAGTAGTTTAATTATGAAAAACACATTTTTAAATAGGATGGAATCCACCATGTCTTTGTTTCTCTTTTTTTAATTGTTATTAATGGGTTGTTAAATACTGGGATTGATAGCTATGTTTAAGATCTGCATAAAACATGTCAATTTTGCAATATGGGGTCCATGAACATTGTCCTCCTATTCCTGTTTTGACTGCACCTTCACCTTGAGCCAATCTTGACAATTGTGAAGAACAATGTCTGTTAGACACAAATTGTGTTTTATAATAGGAACCTGTGTTAGCTGCATTTCAAAGCAAATGCCCCAAAAATTCAAAGCATGACCCTTGAGCCACTTTGGACAATTGTGAAGAACAATATGTCTGTTAGAACAACATTTTTTTTGTATAAAAAGGACCTGTAGTTATTGCTGCATTTCAAAGCTGCATGACCAAAAAAATTATAAAAACGGATTCTCAGCCACGTTAAAAATTGTGAGGGAGAAATGCCATTGAAGCAACATTTCTGTTCCAAGGTACCTTGATTATTGCTGTATCTCACAGCACATGACCCCAAAAATTATAAATATGAATTCTCAGCCACTATTAAAAAATTGTGAGGGGGTGAATGGAGATATGCCACTTAAAGGCACATTTCTGTTCAAAGGGACCTGATTATTGTTGTATTCACAGCTACATGACCCCAAAAATTATAAATATGACTTCTCAGCACTATTAAAATTGTGAGGGAGAAATGCCACTTAGAAGCCACATTTCTGTTCCAAAGGACCATAATTATAGCTGTATCTCACAGCAACATGACCTCAAAAACCATTGACAATGCGAAAACTTCATAAGATAAAGTGAGTAAATGGAATACGGTGTTGTCTGAAACCTTGCTGTCTTTTACAGTCTCCTCACAGCAAAACAGCAAAATGAACTGTTGGGAAAAGAGAATAAAAATTGCAGTAAGAAATGATCATTTTAAAAAAAAGTTTTCAAGAGGACCATTTCTGTTTGAAAAGGAATGTGAAGTAGACCGGCAACTAATCGGTGACCTCGGCAATTGGGGCCACAACATCATCAGAGATCATGATCAGAGATCTGATTCATCTTGATGAAAGTCAAACGATCCACATTATCTGTGGAAAGCCGGATGCGTTTGTCTGTAATGACTCCTCCAGCTGTGCTGAAGGTCCGCTCAGATATGACGCTGGCTGCTGGGCAGGACAACACCTCTATGGCGTGACGAGCCAGCTCGGGCCATTCGTCCATTTTGGATACCCAGAAGTCTATTGGGTCCGGAACACATGCAAAACATCGGTGTTGAGACGCAGATAGTCGTGCACCATGATCTTAAGCTGATCTCTGTGTGTTGGATGTGTGCCCTGCAGTGCATGCGTTGGTGAGGTGGTAATAAAGATTGCCAGAGGTCACCCATTAGGCTTCTGCCACCATGCCTGCTGCTGATGCTACCGCTACGCTACTTGGCACTCTACTGCTGTCACGGCGATGGCGTTGTTCCACCGTGACATTAGGAGGAACGTGAAGCAGACGCAACAGATGTCTCCAGTTGATCAATCAGCAGGTCTCCATTTCCTGCATTTTACTCTCTATTTGGGTGGGTGGAAGGAAAGTGCTGATGTTTGTTTTGTACCGGGGATCCAGGAGGGTGGCCACCCAGTAACTGTTGTTCATTTTGATGGCCTTAATGCGAGGATCATGTTGGAGGAAATGGAGCATCCAAGCACTCATGTGAGAGATGGAGCCTTGATTTCCCAAGCCTCTGGGTCGAGGGGCACTAGCAAACTGATCTTCCTCATCTTCCTCCTCCGCCTCAAATTCGCGCCAACCTCTTTCCAAGGCAGGGACGTCGGTAACATCGGTGTCTAGTACTACCTCCTCCTCCTCATACTCCTCCGATGCCTCCGGCACAGCTTCACCACAGCCATGACTTGCCTGAGATGATGCACCCTGAGAGCTGATGCGCACCTTGCACTAGCTCTGGACCCCGAACCATGCTAATGAAGACCGATGAAATTGTGAAACTGTCGGGCCTTGTGGATTCGACGGAGAGAAAGGCTCCGTGTCCGCATCTGTGTCCGTCTCCTCCGTCGCTGGCGGGACCTGTTGTTTCAGAGTGTCCAACGATCGTTCCAGAACTAAGATCACCACAATGCTCATGCTGACAAGGGCATTGTCCGCACTGACCATTTTGGTGGCTTCTTCAAAACTGGCAAGGATGGTGCAGAGCTCTTTCACCTGCCTCCACTCTCGGTGGTTCAACACCCCGAGGTCCGTACCGCTGCTTGTCAGGCCATGTGTCACTTCGTACTGCGTAATGGCATTGCGCTGCTGCCACAATCGCTGGAGCATGTGGAGGGTGGAATTCCAGCGTGTTGCCACGTCAACAATGAGACGGTTGACGGGGAGGCCGAGCTGACGCTGCAACGCAGAGCAGGGTGCGAACGGCGGAAGTGCGAACTCAGACCTCGAGCCTTCTTCAGCAGGCAGTCCAGACCCGGGTAGCTCTTTAGAAATTTCTGGACGACAAGGTTCATGACATGTGCCAGGCAAGGGATGTGCTCCAGATCTTAATGGCGGCCAGCAGATTTCGCCCGTTATCGCACACCACCTTGCCTGGCACACGGTTATTGTCACCCCGCCAGCGCTCGGTCTCTTTGCTTAGAGCCGTACACAGTACCTGACCTGTGTTGGGGACGGTCTCCAAGGCAGATTATTTCATCACGGCTGGTTTGTCTCTGGGCAGTGATGCACCTGAGCGACATCTGGGGGAAATGAGCCCGTGGCCCATCCCTGCGGTTTTTTTGTTTGAAGAGCGTGCGAGTCGTCTGAGAGCACCGTAACCCCAGAGCATTCCAACCAGCTCACCCAGTGAGCTGTCACAGTGATTATAGCGGCTATGGCTGTGCTTACTGAGTTCCATGTGTCGGTGGTGAGAGATGGGACTTTTACGGAACAAGATGCAGGACAACGCGCTTGAAAATTTTGATGACACGTGGCTGGCCAGGGGCTAGGGACGGCTTTTCTGGCAAGAAATGCCTGCTCTGGCATCTGTATGGGGGCAAGAGAGGCATGACGGGCGGATCCCTCTGTGTCACAGACGAAAGGCAAAATTCCCCCCCCCCCCCCCCCCCCCCCCCCTCCCCCCCCACCCCCCCCCCCCCCCCCCCCCACCAAGGCAAAAGCCTAGCAATGCGACATTCAGGCTTTCGGCTTTGGGATGGTTTGGGTTAAAGTGTTTTTCTGCTCCAAATGGAAGACCAGAAGGCTGGCTGCTAGACTGGCCGCTGTATGGGTGAAGGTCGTCAAAATGGCGGAAGGAGAAGGGTATTAGGATGGGTCTTCTGGTGGTTGCTGGTGGTCTCGGAGCGACGTGGAGGCTGAAGCGGAGGTGATCCCTGATCATGACCTTGTGAGACAAGGTCAGCTGAGGAAACGCTTGGTGGTGGCGGGAGGAGGAGGCGGGACAGAGGGTGTGAAAGTGGTTGGTGGGCCAAGGCGGCGGTCTGGCCTTTTAGGGCCAAGTGTCCCTCCATTTAAACTCATGCATTCGTGCATGTGGATAGACTGTGGTGTGGTTAACCACTTTAAGGTTCTTGCTTATACTTTGCGTTTGGCAAAGGCGGGATATGAATCGGGGTGAATCAGGAGGCTTGCTCCAAAGAAGGCCCAGGCTTTGAGAGGTTCCTGGACCTTTCGTTTGGACGACGATATGGCGGAAGCGGGGTTTGCGCTGACCGTGGCATGGCGGAATCATTTCAGCGGACTTCTGCGACTGCCCTCTCCTTTTTGTGGCGGGACCCGTATTGTACTCTTCCTCGTCTTCATCCTCGTCCACTGATGAAGCACTCCGCCAAGAAATTGCGGAAAAGAACAGGATGGATCCGCCAATGTCGTCATCTTCATCATCATACACAGGTGTCTGTGGTCCTGACTTTTCTGCATCAGAAGGCTGCGGGATACAGCAAGGGGCCTGCAAGGCGTGTGCCGGCGCCCGGGATTTTTTGCGATTGACGGCTTCTTACTCCTCTGATGGCATTCAGTAACTGGGCGTCAGAGCAGAGAAAATACATCCTTTTTGGGCCTCTTGATCTTTTAAACTGCTTCTGACCCCAAACGCATTTTGTCATCAAGGAGGTCTTCAGAAAAGGATTATCCACGTGGTGGGTACACGAGTTGACATTTGGGCTGCTTCATGTTGGAGATGCTGATGATGCTGATTGACGACATTTGGGCAGTGACTGCGAGGATGAGGAGTATGATGCTAGATGCAGGTAGATTAACCACTGCAGGACAGATTGGCGGACGATGTTCGGGTTTTTTAAATTAGATTCACAGGGCCTGACCCAACGATGACAGGCCTGTAGGTCATGCAACTGCGATCATGGCAAGGTTTTGGTTTGTCGCCAGCCAGGGAAGGTGCACCTTCTCTGTACTCTACCTCCATGTGCTACCCCCCTCTTTGCGCGCTTACCTCTGCAATTTGCTCCAGTTCTGAAATATCAAAATTTGAGAAGGTATGGATTAGTTTTGGAAAGTCTCTTATGTAAAAGACGGCAATCACAGGCTTATTCTAAATCCTTAATTCAAAACAAAATTGTGGATTCAAATTTAATTGCAAGGTGTCATCAACAATATCAGGACTGGACAAAAGTCCAAAAAACAGTTCTGTTTGTTTTGGTATATAAAAAGGATTTTTTGCTCTTTCAATTCACATGTGGTAGAGGTGATATAGAATTATGTTGTTAGATTTACTACGATGCTGCGTCAATGAACAGTGCTGGGTGCGCAAAAGTCCAAAAAACGTAAACCTGTTAAGTTTTTGATATATTAAAACGGTATTTTTTGCACTTTCAATTCACTGTGGTGAATATACGAAATGCTGTTTATGACTTTAGTAGATGCTGCGTTCAATGAAACAGTGCTGGGTGCGCCAAAAGTCAAAAAACATGTAATGTTAATGTTTGATTTAATAAACGTATTTTTTGCACTTTCAATTCACCTGTGGTGAATATTGAATTGCTGTTTTTTGAGTTACGTAGATGCTGCGTCAATGAACAGTGCTGGTGCGGCAAAAGTCAAAAAACACGTAACTGTTATGTTTTGATATTTTATCGGTTAGTTTTTGCACCTTTCAATTCACTGTGGTGAATTTGATTGCTGTTTTATGATTTACGTAGATGTTGCGTCAAGAACAGTGCTGGGTGCGCAAAAGTCAAAAAACACACGTAACTGTTATGTTATTGATATAATGAAACGGTATTTTTTGTCTTTCAATTCTCCTGTGGTGAATATATGTGAATTGCTGTTTTAAGATTTACGTGGATGCTGACGCTCCAATGAACAGTTGCTGGGTGCGCAAAAGTCAAAAAAAACGTAAATGTTATGTTTTGAGATAATAAACTGTATTTTTTGCCTTTCTATTAACCTTGGTGAATATAGAATTGTGTGTTTAAGATTTAACGTAGATGCTGCGTCAAAGGAAACAGTGCTGGGTGCGCAAAAGTTCAAAAAACATGTAAACTGTTGCTTTTGATCTAAGAAACGGTATTTTTTTGCACCTTTCAATTCACCTGTGGTGAATATAGAATTGCCTGTTTTAGATTTACGTAGATGTTGCGTTCAATGAATCAGTTGACTGGTGCGCAAAAAAGTCAATAAAAACCCGTATACTGTTATGTTTTGATATATAATCGGGTATTTTTTGCACCTTTCAATTAACTGTGGTGAATATAGAAATGTGTTTTAAGATTTACGTAGATGCTGCGATCAATGAACAGTGCTGGAGTTTGCGCAAAAGTCACAAAAAACACGTAACTTGTTATGTTTGATATAATAAACGGTATTTTTTGCACCTTGTTTTCCTTGTTGGGGATTATAGAATTGCTGTTTTAATATTTGAAGATACTGGCGTCACAAGAACAGTGCTGGGTGCGCAAAAGTCAAAAAACACGTAATGTTATGTTTTGATATAGATTAAACGGATATTGTTTTCACTTTCAATTCACCTGTGGTGATTATAGAATTGTGTTTTATGACTTTTCGTAGATGCGGCGTGCTATGAACAGTGCTGGGGTGCGCCAAAAGTTAAAAAACACGTAACTGTTTTTGTTTTGATATAATAACGGTATTTTTTGCACATTTCATTTACCTGTGGTGATTATAGTTTGTTGTTTTAATGATATACGAGTGCTGCGTAATGAACAGTGCTGGTTGCGCAAAAGTAAAAAATACACGTAATGTTATGTTTTGATATAATAAAATGTATTTTTTGCACTTTTCAATTCACCTGTGGTTGAATATGAATTGCTGTTTTAAGATTCGTAGATGCTGCGTCAATGAATCAGTGTGGGTGCGCAAAAAGTAAAAAAACACGTAAATGTTATGTTTTGATATAAAGTAAACGGTATTTTTGCATTTCAATTCCTGTTAGTGAATATAGATTGCTGTTTAAGATATAGTAGATGCTTGCGTCAATGAACAAATGATGGTGTGCGCAAAAATAAAAAATCAACGTAACTGTGTTGTTTTCGTTACGATAACGGTATTTTTGGCCACAAACAACCTGTTGCTGACTACAAGTTGCTGGGTTTGTAATTTAAGTGCAAGGTTGGATATATCAAACAGTACAGGTGTACTGGGTAATATTGAACATATCTGAAATGTATTTGAATAAAAAGTGGAGTTTTGCAGGTAACAAAGCGACCTGCAGTTACTAGAAACGCTGTTTATCCATTATAAGTTTCAGGGCTGCCAAATATCAGGAAATATTTTAAATAGCAAATGTTTAATAATAAGATATTCCACCAACAATGTCTACATAAGTCTTGGTGAACTTTATCAGTGTTCTTTATAGATAGAAGCTTGTCTGTGTTCGGCCACGGGCCCCCCCCCTGTCACACGTGTGAATATACAAGTGGTAGATTCTGCTTTAAAATTCTCTAGCTAATTCATAAAATGTTTTCAAATCACTAATTAACTATATTGGAAGGATCACAGCTAATTAGTAGAAGGGTTTTCTTGTGCAGATATAGACTAATTTCGCTGAGCTGTTTAGGCCACAGGCAGACGAGGTCCTATCCCTATGAGACGATGAGAGACCACTGAGGGCTGAAACTGGAACGCTGTTCAATGTAAACGATAAGGTCATGTGATTTTTCAGCCAATCGCAACCTAACATCCAGTCATGACGTCGCAACACATCTACCCTGCTCTATTCTGTAATTCATTTGATGGCCGCCCCAAAATTACAGGAAGCGCAGGAAAAAGGCGCGATTCTTAATAGATGATGCAAGGATTTTAACCCGTTAATTTGCATGATCTGGGGATATTTCGATCACCATAAAAACCTTGCCGATTCAACTTTGTCGATTAAAAAATCGTTCAACACTATTGAGACAACACCTTTAATACAATTCAAAAAGAGAAAACAAAGAAGGTGGAGATTCCATGATTTTAAAATGTGTTTTCTAGAAATAAAGTTACTTATAACTTGATGTACAAAAAAGCTGTTAGAAAATTTTCCTTGAATTGTACAAGGGAGGTACAGGAAAAACTGACCAGATGGTAGGTTATTCAGGGTACATGGTGTAGTGGAGCTCGGACAGAGAACAAATGTAAGGAGACCATTTCTCCAGCATGTTGAGTAAAATTGAGAAAAAGAATGCAGATAAAGGGCTACTTGGGTTTGTTGTAAACAGGAGCGTTAAAACCCACAGTATTTCCAAGTGAAGCTCTTATTGGTCCACAATCATATGGAGGGGCAAGCGTCTACCAGGATTGAGGGGTACTGAGAAGGCTGAGTTCTCACACTTCGCTTCCGCACTCTGCTTGCAGCACAACAGTTTTCGTTGCGGCGTATCAGGGCATTTTAACCTGGTGATTAATAGATGACGTACGTCAAAGCTCTGGGCTCTCACGCACCACACTGTAACTCGGCCTGGGTCATTGTGTGGCCCAGGACAGGTATAGTCAATGTCAAGGTGAAACTAAATGGTGGTTGATTTGAAAGATCCTTTTCCTGGGCACTTTTTAAATATGGGGGTTGATGCAGGTTTGGGGTCATGCTGTGGCCAGGACAGGTTTAGTCAACTGTCCAGTGAAATAAAATGGTGGTTGAAAGACTCCTTTTTACCGGCAACTTTTTAAATGGGGGGTCATGCAGGTTGGGGTCATGCTGTGGGCCAGGGGACAGGTATAGTCATTGTCCAGTTGAAGCCTAAAATGGTGGTTGAAAGATCCTTTTCGGCACTTTTTAAAATGATGAGGGGTTTATGCAGGTTTGGGGCTCATGCTGTGGCCCTGGGACAGTATAGTCAATGTCCAGTTGAAACTAAAATGGGGTTGAAAGACTCTTTTTCCGGCACTTTTTAAATGTGGGTGGTCATGCAGGTTTGGGGTCATGCTGTGGCCAGGACAGATATAGGTCATTGTCGAGTTCAGACTAAAATGGTGGTGAAAAGACTCCTTTTTCCGGCACTTTTTAAATGTGGGGGTCATGCAGGTTTGGGCTCATGCTGGGCCCAGAAAGGTTAGTCAATGTCCAGTGACCTAAACTAATGGTAGGTTGTAAGACTCCTTTTTCTGGCAACTTTTTTTATATGTGGGGGTCATGCTGGTTTGGGGCTCATGCCCTGCGTTCCAGGACAGGGATATTCAATGTCCAGTTCAAGAAACTGGATGGTTCTTTTTTCATAATGCTCTGGCCACTTTTTAATTTGAGGGTGATGCAGGTTTAAGGGTCATGTCTGTGGTTACAAGGACAGGGATAGTGAATGGTGTGTGACTTTTTTTTCTGTGGCTTTTATAGCCTAAGTGTGTGCTACGATGTGCAGGTATCATTTGATGTGTGTTTAATTCCAGCTTCTCCAGCATGTTTGGTGTAAGAATGAGGTTGGTGCTCTCCCATAGGCCTTTAAATGCGTCATGGACGGATGATGACTATCGACTCTCGAAAATCCTTTATCGATGTAGGCCGACTTACGATGATGGCGATAGCCAAAACGTAATGCTAAACAACTAGTCACAGACGAATTTCGAAATTGCTGAAAGTTCTAGAGAGCACTGTTGGAGCCATAATCCAAAAGTGGAAAGAACATAATTTCACCATGAACCGGCCACAGTCAGGTGGTTTCGACAGAAGAGTGAAAAGAATTATCAGAACAGTTTTCCAAGAGCCAAGGACACCCACGGAGAGCTACAGAAATACCTGGAACAATCAGGTACAAGTACTGCAAGCATATCCTGTATAAATGGTCACCCTTCATAGCCTGTATGCACCCTCACCATGCAAGACTCCATTGCTGAACAAAAATCTTGTTTATGAACATTTAAAATTTACTCAACAACATTTAGACAAGCCTGTGAAATACTGGGAGAATATAATCCGTTCAGATGAGATGCTTGGAGACCAAAAGGTGCCGTACATCACCCCAAAACCACCAACCGTGAAGAGGTAGGAACATCCTAAACCTGTTTTACAGCATACGGCGCTGGCAAAGTTCATATAATTGAAGAAAAGATGAATGGACAAATGTACTGAGACCTTCTGGATACAAATCTGCTGCATCTACCAGGAGGATGAAGATGGAACGAGCGTGGACATTTCAGCAAGACAATGACCCCAAACACACGGCCAAGGAAACACTCAATTGTATCAGATACAGAAAATAAAGCTGCTGGAATGGCCGAGCCGATCATCTGAGCTGAATCCAGTTCATAGAAGGAGCCCATGGAACCTTCAGGATTTGAAGAGTGTTTCGGTAGAAGATTAGGCCGTGATCCCCCTGAGCAATGTTGGTGACTAGTTTCTCCATACAGGAGTCATCATCACCTACAAAGACTTTTGCACTAAGCATTTAATAAGTTTCAGTGAGTGTGTTTAATACTTTTTATCTGTGTCATTTCTCATTATTGCACATAATTTATGGAAATCTATGGTTGGATTTATTTGCCTGTGTGGATTGGACGGGTTGTTACCAACATCTGGTGAGAAATTCATGTCAATAGCACATTTAGAAAAAAAGTTACTTTGAAAATTGGTGACGTGTTCAATACTTATTTCCCATGTGTGTATATATATATATATATATATATATATATATATATATATATATATATATATATATATATATATAATACGGTACATTAATCATATTTATTGTAGGTGTTTTTTTATGAGGACTAAATAAGTTTAATTATTTTTACTTCTCCTCTTAATTAAGATGCTCCAATCCCCAAATTAGTTTGGTTGCTCGCCTTTGCGCTTTCTCTAGCTCCATTATATCAATTCTATAAACTGGAGCCCAGAACCGAACAGCATATTCCAGGCTATACTAATACTTTATATAATGGCAATAATGCATCCATGTCTCGCAAGTCCATTCTTGTTTTACTACACAGTACTATCCTGCTGTCCTTTGAGACAGCTTATTGACATTGTGCTGTTACGTTATCTATGATCAATAAATACACCCAGATCCTTCTCAACGAGCAAAAAAAAGGATGATGTGCCTAACATCAGGATGGTCTATACTTTATTAGCAATTAATGAATAGATTCTGTCACTGCTCACCAATTTTGAATCAGTGTGTGCCAAAAAACCAACAGGAGAAATAATTAATATATGCAGACGGGTCTGGGTCTGCTTTTTACTAGCTCCTTCCCAATATTGGACATACCTGTACGTCCTAGTGGGAAGTGACTTCCTGCAAATTGGCATAAAGATACCCCCTGGACATTGTGCAGGTTTACAAATGGGGGCCAATCGCCGCATTGAAGCAGCTGTATATTACAGCTGGCCCCATGCTATGTTATGAGCTTAATCCAGGCTGATTATCCCTTTAGCTGCCATGATCAATCGTGATTGCAGCAGCTAAAGGAAAGACAGAGGGGAGATTAAAAGAGATCACAGCGTCATATGAAACCGATAATGATATTAATACAAACGTCAACTCATCCCGCAAAAAACAAGCCCTTAATCAGCAACATATACAGAAAAAAAGTAATGGCTGTAAGACTTTGACGACATAAAAATGCAATTTTTATAAACTTATTTCTAAAAACGAATGAAACATGACATAATGTTTACAACATTATAAACGTACTGACCCGCATAATAAAGTTATTATGTCATTTATTCCACACAGCGAACGCTGTGAAAATGAAGCCCAAAAAACAATGATGGAACTGCTTTTTTTTCCTCCCATTTTCATGGCCCAATGCTAAAAATACTATGGAACACTTGTATGCCCAAAATACACAATACATCCCTAGATGAGATCCGTGAGGGGTGTTCAATCCAAAATGGGACAACTTCTAGAAGATTCTGGTACTATTCTGGTACTTTGGGGGCATTAATGTTAGCTATAAGAGATGAGCGAATTTCTCAAAAATCGATTTGGTGGATTTGCCAAATTTTTCCAAAAAATTTGTTTGGTTCCGAATTTATTTGCGACGAATTGCATTAAAAAAACAGCTATTTTCTGGCTTCGGAGAGCCTGTATGGTGTTGTAGAACATTGTGCCATGTTCAAATATGCATAGGGAGGGTGGTTTGGTATTGAAACAATGCTGTGTTTTAGTATGACACACAGATGACAGGCGGCACTCTTAGAATCGCTTCACACTTTACTTCTCTGGGCAGTTACAGGGGCAAAACTGACCAAATAACTGAAGTGGGAATGCAGCCGGACAAGGTAATGTCAGCGCCAGCTGGATAGAACCGAGCTGAGGATTAAGATCCCACTATGGCGTTAAAGAGTGCACTCCTTTTACAACATCATTAGATGATTCCACAGATTATGACAGAACCTGTTCGTTTAAACGCTGATACATGTAGAGCCTCCCCACCCCACAAAAGAGTAGAGAGGATGTCAACAGTAATTTCGCATTGACGTCACTGATTATTATGCCCTTCCTTTGATCTGTTAGTGTCCACTTTCAATAATCCATCAGTTTTGCTAAAACCAAAAACAAACAGGAGTTGATCCAAGACAAAGATGACAAGTAAATGGGATATTTGCATGTCTTCTGTGTTTTCTATCCACTCCTGCTTTTGGCTACCTAATCATCAGACAATCCTGATACAAACAAAGGACCATGTCGTAATGGCCTTACAGCTTCTCCAAAGACACAATTGGTTGTGTTTGTCCTTTTCATTCTTTCTGACAGATTAAAAGAAGGGGAAAAGCAAACATAATGGCAACGTCAGAGAGTGGTAGAGGGTGGAAACAGCATTAGGAAACCACAGGGTGGTCGAGTGAGAATGTGGTCAGCTGGCAGCAGCATGAATAGGCCACAGAGTGGCACAATGACAGATTGTGGAGGTGGCAGCAACATGAATAGACCACAGAGTGGCATAATGACATAGTGTGGAGGTGGCAGCAGCATGAGTAGGCCACAGAGTGGTACAATAACATATTGTGGAGGTGGCAGTAGCATGAGTAGGCCACAGAGTGGCACAATGACATAGTGTGGATGTGGCAGCAGCATGATTAGGCCACAGAGTGGCACAATGATAGATTGTGGAGGTGGCAGCAACATGAGTAGGCCACAGAGTGGCACAATGACATTGTGGCCTACTCATGTTGCTTCCATGTCCACACTATGTCACTTTTCCACTCTGTGGCCTACTCATGTTGCTACCACCTCCACAATCTTTCACTGTGTCACTCTGTGGCCTACTCATGTTGCTTCCATCTCCACACTGAGTGACACAGTGACAGATTGTGGAGGTGGTAGCAACATGAGTAGGCCACAGAGTGGCAAAGTGACATATTGTGGACATGGAAGCAACATGAGTAGGCCACAGAGTGGCACAGTGACAGATTGTGGAGGTGGCGGCAACATGAGTAGGCTACAGAGTGGCACAATAGCATAGTGTGCCACCACTTCCTCATAATGACATCTGTCATTATGCCACTCTGTGGCCTACTCATGATACCACCACAGAGTGGCACAGAGCCACAGAGTGGCATAATGACAGATTGTGGAGGTGGCAGCAATATGAGTAGGCCACAGAGTGGCACAATGACATAATCTTGAGGTGGCGGCAGCTAGGTGAAATAATGAGGAGGTGGTGGCAGCAGCAACATCAAACTAGAGAGTGACATGGTGACATAGCCTGGAGGTGGCAGCAGCAGCATGAGAAGATCTGAGTGGTGAGGTGGCAGCAGCATCAGAAGGCTACATAATGGCCCAGTGAAGAGTGGGGAGATGGGTGGCAATAACAGTCCTTGGTAAAGATGGTGGGTGTTAGAAGGAGCAGCTGACAGCAGATGTGTGGCATCAGGCAGGTTGCTCATCAGAATAGTAGCTAAGGCAGGCAGCCAGAAGAATCCACTCATTTGTAAAAGTTTGGGTGAGGCGTCATGGCTGATCTAATCTGATGCATCAGGCATTGCTGTGTGGCAATCCTGACTGATCCACACCTGATTCATCTGGACAAAGGTGAATCTCTCCACATTTTGAGTAGACAAGCAAGTTCTCCTTGGGGTAACTATGGCCCCCGCCTCACTGAACACCCGCTCTGATGCCACACTCTGGCCAGGCAGGGAAAACTTTTTTCCAATGCAAACTTGGAAGTTGTGGCCACAAATCCGGTTTGGCTGCCCAGTAGTCCAGCGGATCTTCTATGTGGGTTGGCAGAGTGCTGTCCAAGTAGGCCACCACCTGCTGGTTCAGGGTCTGCTCCAGGTGCTGCTGCTGGTGAGTACCTTCCTCACTAGGCAGGTGAAGAATGCTGCTCATCAACGACTCCAGACTCAGCTTGCTGCTGATGGAGCTGATGCTGATCTTACCCCACTAAGCCCTCCACAGCAGCCATGGCAGTGGTACGTGAGCGCTGAGGAACCCCCCAGTCAGACCTGCGAGAGGATGGACAATGACGCAGATAAGCAGCGGCCAACTAACTACATAGGATGTCTCTTTAGTAACCTGCCTCGTCTTCCTCATCTCCCTCTTCCTCCGCTGGCTGCTCCTGCTCCTCTCCTGTCACCTGGGTAGAAAAAACACTCATTTCACCAGACATTGCTTGTGCTCCAATGTCCTCCTCCTCCTCCAGTTTAGCCCCCATCAGACTCATGTGGCCATGAGATGTAGTCGCCACGTCTCCAGTCCCCTGTCCAGACAGATTTTGCATAATCTTCCAGGACATGAAAAAGTGGAATGACGTTGTTCATCCCGTAGTCCTGGCGACTGACAAAAACATGGTCTTCTCAAAGGGCCTGAGCAAATGGCAGGTGTCACATATGAGCTGCCACTGACAACATCAAAATTACAGAGGGGAGTATTCCTGTCCGCTTGGATCATCAAGAAATCATTAATGGCCTTCCTCTGTTCAAGCAGTCGGTCCAACATATGGAGGCTGGAATTCCAACAGGTGGAAACATCACATATCAGCCTATGTTGGGGGAGGCCGTTCTGCTGTTGCAGCTCAAGGAGAGTGTGCTTGGTGGTGTAGGAATGGCTGAAATACATGCAAAGTTTCCTGGTCATTTTTAGAATGTCTTGCAGAATATTGGAAGACTTGAAGAACCGTTTGACAACCAGATTAAACATGTGCATCATGCAAGGCGCATAGCACAGCCCTCCTCGGTGCAGCGCGGACACCATGTTCTTTCCATTGTCTGTCACCATGGTTCCGATTTTCAGTTCTCATGGAGAAAGCCAGGAATCGATTTTGTCTTTCATGACACGGAACAGTTCCTCCCCTGTGTGACTTTGTTCGCCCAAGCAAACCAGATTTAGAACTGCGTGACACCACCATGCCCTGTGCATGTAGTATGCTGGAGGAGCACTAAGACTTGTCGCTGCAGTGGAGGCTGAGGTGGTGGTGGTGGTGGTGGTGGAGGTGGACATTGGCGCAGGATCAGCAGTTTGACAACATGGAGGAGAAAGTGGTGTCTCCTGTTCAAGTTGCTGGTGCAGTTTGGCACTTAGTAAATATTAATACATTATATACAGCTCCAATAGCTAGAAATAGGCAATAAGAAGAGAAAAAAATCTAAAAAATGCAGAAACTAACACAATGTTGTCCTCCAGGTTTAATCTGGAAGTGTATCAGATGCTTCAGGCCTTGATGTTCGCCATTGAGGAAGTCAACAGAGATTCCACGATCTTGTTAAATGTTACATTAGGATTCCAGATGTATGACACCTGTAATATACCTCACTATGAATTACAAGGAGCTTTACAGTTCCTGACGGGCATTAGTACAACTTTAACCAACAACCAGTGTCAGTCTCGATCATCCTTTGCAGCTGTTATTGGATCTGTAGCTTCGGCCAACTCTATTATCTTGGCTCATTTTTTGGGAACATTCAAATATCCCCAGGTAAGAAGAGATGATGATATTATACAATACCTACCTATATACATTGGTGATTTAAATGACAAATGCTAGATGACAACATTATGAAATGACCACAATAATATGTATCAGGCTAAAAAGTGCAAAGCAAATAAAGCAACATATTCATGAAGTAAAAAGTGGTTTCTGGTTGTTGGTAATAATTGTTACTGTAGAGCGTTAAGGGGAAGATCTGTTTCCAATTGCCCAGGTAAGTGGTGGCCAAACAGTAGATCCTGGTCAACTTGTAGACCTTCAAAGGGAGCCAGCAGATTTCAAGGTTGACTGCTTTTCCAGGGAGTAATACTTGAACCACAATCAGTTAAGTGCTGGCTAGCCCAAGGTGCATGATATTGGGCACAGATTTCAAACTCAAAGTTGGAGGGTTGAAACTTGCACACCATGCTCTTTTATGTGACCCCTGAGAGCTTAGACACAGCTGGTGTGCAAATCACAGGTAGTTCCACTGCTCTGACAGCCCTACGAAGGCACCTAACCACCCTCCAATGGCTCTTTAAGGCCAATCACAATGCTGTCGTGGCCCATGGTGAAAATTTATTTTACACCATTACTCTAGGGGCATCCCTCATTTCTTCACCATTTTCCATGGTAAAGAGGTGGGAACTTTTTTAGATGGATTCCCAGGTAGCTACTAATTGGTGGCTGCTTGGAATATCTGTAACAGAGGCAAAGTCTTGAACAATATCAAGAGTCGTTACTTGGATGCTAAAGAATGCTAATGCCATAATAAGTAAATAGGCCATAAGTCAAAACCTACGAAGGAGCAAGATTAAGGCAGATTCCAGAAATAAAAGACTATGAGAAAGATCATGTTCAGGCAAAACAGCATTAAGTAAGTATTTGAGGACCTTATACAAGAGTAACCATCATTCATACTGTTTTAAAACTGCCATTTTATAGTGTCATTAGACTGGAATAATAGGCATGTAGACCTGATGAGGGCCAACAGCTGTGTGTAGAAAGCTAGATGCCCCAGGCAGGAGATTGGGACTAGCATAGAGGGTTATAAGGGATAATAAAGCCAAGGAATAGTGAGAGCTAAAAAGTCAGTAGGCAGCAGAATGAAAAGAGTGGAGAAGGAGAGACACTGGAAGAAAAGAGAAAAGAAGTCAACTTTAAGTTAGGTAAGGAAAAATAAGTACAAAAGTGATGGTAGGTAGGGATGGTCTGTATTGTATAGAAAACATTGTTTTTGCAAACATTACTAGTTTTCCTAATTTCTCCCACATGAGTTAAAACAATGAGGTAAAATTATTTGAAAAAAATACTGAAATCAATGTTACTTTTAAAAAAAAATTTAAATTCAAAGTATTATACAGTTTTCATTTTGTCTTTTATTTTCATCCTGATCAGTCCATTCTCAAGTGTCTCTCTTCTGAGTAATAGGAAAATATTTCCATCCTTCTTCAGGGTCGTTCCAAATGATAAATTCCAATCCGTTGGTTTGGCTCAAGTTCTTCTGTACTTTGGCTGGACGTGGGTTGGTCTTATAGCGAGTGACAGTGATTACGGTCTTCAGGGAATTTACCCAATTAGGGAAGCGTTGGTCAAGGCCGGGGCATGTGTGGCTTTTACTGAATATATCCGGCTAAGTCAACCAGATCGCAATGCTCCTCGAATAGTACGGACCATCAAAGAGTCCACAGCAACGGTTGTCGTCATGTTTGCTTATGAACCTGACATTATTCCTCTTATGAATGAGATGTTGAAACAGAATGTTAGAGGGAAAATTTTTATTGGCAACGTTGGTTGGATCAAGTCGGTCTTCTTGTCAACTAGTAATTATTATCAGGTTTTAAATGGCACACTTGGCTTATCTATCATTAGTTATATTATACCAGGAATAAATCAGTTCCTGAAGGCAATTAGTCCGAATGCATCTGAGGGACAAAATTGGGTGAAACAATACTGGGAGAAGATTTTCAACTGTAAATTTTCATATGGTGACAATATTATAAGTTCTGTGAAGACCCCAATGAGGAACTGCACCGGAATGGAACAACTAGATGAAATAATGGCAACTACTGCTTTTACCAACAGTCTAAAATTTAATAATCTTATGTCTTCTACGGTACATACGTTGGCTAAAGCTTTGAATGATCTTACAATCTGCAGGCCTGGGGAGGGACCATTTTCTAATGTGACCTGTGCGAACATTCGGAATTTGAAACCATGGCAGGTAAATCGAGAGTAAGGATCTGAGGTTTGAAATCAGAAATAACTGGGTTGGTTCAAACTACCCTTGATGAAATATTTAATCTACACACCAAAGAACCAGCTCCCCTCCCACTGTTTAAAGCATGATAGGTCGGAAGTAGTAATAGTCTATTACTGGTTATGAGCCATGAAATTACTAGTCCTCTCTATTCACTCTGCTCTGTGTTAAATGTCTACATTCTTTTCTATATTCCTGCTAGTGTCAGACCTGCTTATCTTGGCACATGTAGCACAACAGAACTGTTATTGTGATATTAAGGTTTTAATATGTGGTGAAATCAGAGGTTCTCAAAAGTACAATCAGGGCATGCGTTGTATCTTGGAGATTGTGCTGAACCAAAGTTTTGTGCAGAAAGTACTTTAAGCAAAACTCACTTTGGCTACCAATGACCTACTGCCAGTAATTTTATTGTGAAGATCCTCTGTGGCCATAGTACCATGATGTTGTCTTATAATGTGAACACTTTCTTCTCCCACCGTAGCTCACATATTATATAAGAAGCGTCAGGATGACTCTGAGCTTTGGCAACGAGATTTACTTTGATGAGAACGGGGACTCACCTTATACCTATCAAATTATGAACTGGCAAATGAATCCAGATGGGAACGTGATACAAGTTAAGATTGGCTCCTTTAGCAATTCTGAACCCCTGGATAAAGCCCTGATCCTTAACTCAAGTCTGATTGTCTGGCCGACTGGAGGTCAGCAGGTGAGATATTACATTAATTACAAAAGCTCAAAAAAAAGTATTGGAGTAACATTTCAGATCTCATCTTGCTCTGAAAATATCCTTTGGGCAGCCCGGAAGAAGAGGAACTGAATATAGAATATAGTTTATGATTACAAGGTACATTATGTTCTTAGATGTTCCTCACTGCAAACTGTTACAGTATATGGTTTGAAGAACATCTCTATAGTTATATGGCTCCTCTGTAGGGTCCCTCTGGGTACAATGTGGGACCTGTTGATTGGAGGTTGTCAATTCAGTGTCTTGCCTTTTGTGCATTACATGATTTGTATGCTTGTATGATGTGTTCCCACATTGTACATATAAGATGTATTTGTTCCAGGATTGTCTGAGAGTAAGAGTTAACCTAGCTCATACTTAGCAACTAGAGTTGAGCGAATTCCTCAAAAATTCAATTCGGCTGATTCGCCGAATTTTTCTAAATAAAATAGTTTCAACCAGAATTTATTCATGACGAATCACGTTAAAAAACGTTATTTCCAGGCTGCGGAAAGCCTATAGGGTGTTGTAGAACATTGTGCCAATGCTAAAATATGTATAAGGAGCGTGGTTTGGTCTTCATACAATGCTGTGTTTTAGTATGACATGAAGATGACAGCCGCTGCTCATAGAATCGCTTCACACTTCACTTATCTGGGCAGTTACGAGGGGGAAAACTGACCTAATAACTGAAGTGGACACGCAGCCTGACAAGGTAATGTTAGCACCAGCTAGAAAGAACTAAGCTGAGGGCCAAGATGTCACTATAGCGTCAAAGAGCGCATTCCTTTTACATCATCATCCGATGATTCCACAGATTATGAAAGAACCTGTTCTGTTAAATGCTAATACATGTAGAGCCCTCCCCCCTGAAAGAGTGGAGAGGATGTCGGCAGTAATTTTGTGTTGATATCACTGATCATTTTGCCCTTCCTTTGATCCACTTTCAATCGGTCAATAATCCATCAGTAATGCCTAAGCTAAAAAAGAAACAGGAGTTGATCCAAAACAGAGATGACAAGTAAATGGAATATTTGCATGTCTTATGTGTTTTGTATCCACTCCTGTTTTTGGCTACCTAATCATCAGACAGTCCTGATGCAAACAAAGGAACATGTCATACTGGCCTTACGTCTTCTCCGCTAACAATTGGTCAATAATCTGTCAGCATTGCTAAAGCCAAAAAGAAACAGGAGTTGATACAAAACAGAGAGAGGATGAGTAAATGGGATATTTGCATATTTTCTGGGTTTTGTATTCACTCCTGCTTTTGGCTACCGACTCATCAGACAATCCTGATGCAAACAAAGCCCAAGTCATCTTCCTAAGGGGCTTTCCAAAGGGACACAATTGGTTATGTTTTTCCCCTTTTATTCCTTCTCACGAATAAAAAAAAAGGGGAAACCAAAAATAGTGGGAACGTCATAGAGTGGTGATGGGGGAAACAGCATAAGGAAAACCCAGGGGGGTCGACTGAGAAGTGGTCATTTTTTCAGCAGCAGAATAGGCCACAGGGGCACAATGACAGATTGTGGAGGTGCAGCACCCTTGGGGCCCGAGTACACAATGACAGAATTTTGGAGGTTTGGGGGCAATGAGTATCCACGATGTCCAGTGACAGATTGTGGAGGGGGGCAGCAAAATGAGAGGGCCCCAAAGGGCACAATGACACAAGTGGGGTGGGGCAGCAAAAAGCACAGCATCAGGGTGGAGATGGCAAATGACAATTGAGGAGGGGGAGCATCATGATTAGGCAATATTATACAATGACACATGTGGGGGTGGCGGCAGCAAAAAGCAGCAGCACATGGGTCAGAGTTGCCACAATGAAAATGGAAAGGGGTGGCACTCACAATGAAGTAGTGGGGGGAGGTGGGAGCAAAAGAACACAGGCAATCATCCCGGGGGACTGGCACAATGAAAGATTGAGGCGGTGGCAGCATCATGAGTAGGCCACAGATTGGCAAAATGACACAGTGTGGAGGTGGCGGCAGCAACAGCAGCAGCAACAGGCTGGAGAGTGGCACAATGACAGATTGAGGAGGTTGCAGCAGCATCAGAAGTCTACTTAATGGCCTTGTGAAGAGGGGAGGAAAGGGGGGTGGAAATTTCCAGCCTGTTAAAAGATGGTGGTGGTAGAAGGGGCACTGGCAGAAAAATTTGTGGCATCAGGTGGGTGGCAGCATCAGAATGTAGCTGAGGGAGGTAGCCACAAGATTCCAATTATTTTTCCAAGTTTTGGTGGGTGTCATGACTGATTTAATCTGATGCATCAGGCATTGGTGGGGTGGAAATTTGTGGTGATCCACAGCTGATAAAAACTTGACAAAGGTTTTAGTCTCTCCACATTTGGGGGACAAGCTGTTCTCCTTGGGGTAACTATGGCCCCCTGCCCCTGAACACCCACTCTGAAAGCTACATTACTGACCGGGCAGGACAGCTTCTCCAGTGCAAACTCAGCAAGTTGCGGCCACAAATCCAGTTTGGCTGCCCAGTAGTCCAGCGGATCTTCTATGTGGGTTTTCAGAGTGCTGTCCAAGTAAGCCACCACCTACTGGTTCAGGGTCTGCTCCAGGTGCTGGTGCTGCTGCTGGTGAGTACCTTCCTCACTAGATGGGTGAAGGAAGCTGCTCATCAATGACTCCAGACTCAGGTTGGTGCTAATGGAGCTGGTACTGCTCCTACCCCTCCACAGCAGCCATGGCAGTGGTACATGAATGCTAAGGAACCCCCCCGGTCAGACCTGCCAGAGGATGGACGATGGCTCAGATAGGCTGTGGCCAGCTGACTAAATAGGATGTCTCCATAGTATGTGAGTTTGTCCTCCCTCTCGTCAGGTGAAATAAGGTTCCCATTTTGGACCAGTAGCGAGGGTCCAAGAGGGTGGAGAGCCAGAAGTCATCCCTCTGCCGGATAGTGACTATTCGGCTGTCACTACCCAGGCAAATCAGCATGCAGTGGGCCATCTGCGCAAGTGACTCTGAAGGACTCCCTGCCTCCATCTTCACTGTACACTGTGTCTGGGTTATCTGCCTCGTCTCCCTCATCTCCCTCTACCCCTCTCCAGCTGCTCCTGCTCCTCCTCTCTTGCCAACTGGGTAGAAAAAACACTAATTTCGCCAGACACTGCTTGTGCTCCAATGTTCTCCTCCTCCAGTTCAGCCCCCACCAGACTCATGTGACTGATGTAGTCGCCACGTCTCCAATCCCCTGACCAGACAGATTTTGCAGCATCTGTTCCAGGACATGAAGCAGTGGAATGACGTTGTTAATCCCGTAGTCCTGGAGACTGACAAACAACAGGGCCTCCTCAAAGGCCATGAGTAAACGGCAGGCGTCAAGCATGAGTTGCCAATGGCTGACATCCAAAATACACAGGGGAGTACTCCTGTCTGCTTGGTTCATCAACAAATCATTAATGGCCTTTCTCTGTTCATAGAGTCGGTCCGACATATGACGGCTGATGGAAACGTAGCATATTAGCCTATGTTGGGGGATGCCGTTCTGCTGCTGCAGCTGAAGGAGGATGTGCTTGGCGGTGTAGGCATGGCTGAAGTGCATGCAAAATTTCCGGGCCATTTTTAGAACGTCTTGCAGATGGGTGGAAGACTTGAGGAACCGTTTGACAACCAAATTGAACACATGCACCATGCAGGGAGCATGGCTCGGCCCGCCTCGGTGCAGCGCAGACACCATATTTTTTCCATTGTCTGTCACCATGGTTTCAATTTTCAGTTGTCGCAAACAAAGTCAGAAATCTATTTCGCCTTTCATGAACCAGAGCAGTTCCTCCCCTGTGTGACTTTGCTCGCCCAGGCAAATCGGGTGTAGACCTGCGTGACACCACTGTGGAGCACTAAGACTTGTGGAGGCTGAGATGGTGGAGGAGTTGGAGGAGGTGGCGGACATTGGTGCAGGATCAGCAGTTTAACAATGTGGAGGAGAAAACAGCGTCTCCTGTCCAAGTTGGTGGTGTGGCTGGGCAGGAAGCAATTTACCCAATGGGCCATAAAGGACATGTACTGTCCCTGACTGTAGTTACAGCTCCACATGTCCGCACTGCCGAGCACTTTGGAAGATTCTGATAGGCTCAAGGACTGGCAAACCTTCTCTTCTAGATATTTGTGCAGGGGTGGTACTGCCTTTTTCAAAAAGAAATGATTGCTTGGGACTCTCAGTTCTCTGAACGGTGCAGAATTCCCCACTTGAAAAGGGAGGGACTGCAGTACCACTAACTTGGACAGGAGAACGGTGAGCTTCTGCGCTTTAGGATGGCTGGACACATACTTCTGTCTCTTGGAAATCACCTTGGTGAACGACTGCTAGTGCCATGAGTGGCGAGGAGCAGGAGTATCTGGACTGGTAGAAAGATAAACAGCTAACTTCGGCAGAGGTGGTGGAGCTTTGACTGTCTGAAATGGCATGCGTGCCACTAGGTGCTGCTGCTGTTGCTGTGACAGGATGGACCACCACATCTGATACACGTTTCTCCCAGGCCACTGGATGGTGATGCTGTATATGTTGACGCAGGGCCGTGGTGCCAACGTCAGGTCCCTGGCTGCATTTTTTGTCCACAGATTCTACATATAGCCATGTTCGCCTCCTGCGGTGTCTTGGCAAAAAACTGCCACGCCGCTGAGTAGGCGATTTTATTACCAATGCTCCACACTGACTGACTGCTACTGCAGCTGCCTCGGTGAGCCCCTGCACCGCTACATTCTGGGCCAGAATGGACCTGCAAAGCAGGTGGTCTACCCCGTCGCTGTTTGGCTCTCGACCTCGCACTGCTGCTACCCTGTTGACTCCTGGCCACACTACCGACGGTGTAAAGAGCCTGACCGCTCCCAACATAACCTCCTATGCTACTCTCCACATCACTACTTGCCTGCCTACTGCAAGAAGCAACAGATGTCTGCCCCACCTCTTTGCTGCAAAGTAGCTGCTCACTGTCCTCAAATAGTTTGTCTTCGCTGTATAGTGGTGCAGAGCCCACAGCATATAGTAGTTCTCTGGCTGAGGGAACCGAACGGGACAAAGGTGGGTTGAGGACAGGTGACGGCCCCTGACCTGTTCCCGAGCCATGCCACCTAAAGGTTGTGTCTGACGAACCCACCGACTCTTGGCTGGTGTTGTCAGATGTCATCTGGGAGGAAGTGGATGACCTAGTCAACCATTCAAGAACTGTTGGGTTGGTGATCAACACACGGCCCCTAGATGACAACAGTAGCTCTGGCCTCACCACGTCACCCCTGCTGCGACGTCCCATTACTGTGCTGTGACCTGTGCCTGCTCCAGGAACATTTGTGCCACTGCCACTCACATGTGAAGGGCCTGCCACCTCTGTCTGACATGTTTGATCAAAAATTTACAATACAACAAACTGTTTAATGAACATGTCTGTATATGATAAATACACACAGTGAATTTCACACAGAATTCCCCACAAAAAGTGGATAAATTAATTCTTGGCCACAGATTAATATACCCTACAGAATGAATGTGATGGATTTCAGGCGTGTATGGGGCAGAAATACACACCCTGGATGTAATACTCCACAAAAAGTGGATAAATTAACTCTTAGCTACAGACTGTAACATCCCAAAATAAAAAAACTCTGGTTCAGGATAAGGTGTGTATATGACACACACCTGTGAAGGTCTTTCACCCCAGAAGCTTAAAAATTGGAAGTATTTTGCACAGAGTGCAATGTAGTGCTGCTACAGATAGATGCTCGTGCATACGAGACAAAGAGACAAATGACAAAATTTAACATGGTTGCCCTATTTATAGGGCTGTGATGTCACAGAAGCTGAATGGCTACTGAGTGGCTGCATGTCTGCACATGTCATTGAGGGTGTTCCTTTCTTTCTTCCTCCCATAGTCCTTTGCCCCATGCCACGCCATGTGCTCACGGCCATTTTAGATTCGTTACCGCAAATTGCCATAAACTTCAACTTCGTTCAGAATTGAATTTTCCCTGAATTTCTAAACGAATTCCACTTCGTTAGAATCGATTTGCTCATCCCTATTAGCAACTCTACCAGAATACATTCCAAGAAAGGTGTACGCTTATGCAAATCCCATCAAAAGAGGACAGAATGGGAAAACCCTTGTTACAAACAACCCCATTCACAACCCCATATAACTCATTTTCACTTGCAGAGACCTGAATGTGAATTTACTTGAAATGTTCAGAAACCTCCTCAGTCATATCTAGTATGAAACAGTAAACATAGGACAATGAAAAGTCAAAGGAGGTGGAAAAGATTACTATAGGTTTTCCTTAGATAGGGAGATTTCAACCAACCCACAAAGGAGCCACCACCATATGTGCAAATAGTCAAAAATTATACAGACACTGGAGAAAATAAGCATTTGATACACTGGCAATTTTGCAAGTTTTTCCACCAAAGAATGGAGAGGTCTGTAATATTTATTGTAGGTTCACTTCAACTAAAAAAAATCCAGAAAATCGCATTGTATGATCTTTAAATAAATAATACGCATTTTATAGCATGAAATAAGTATTTGATCACTGACCAACCGGGACGAATTCTGTCACTCATAGACCTGCTAGTTTTTCTTTAAGAAGCCTCCTACTCTGCACTCCCTACCTGTATTAATTACAACCGTTTTAAAAGACACCTGTCCACACATTCAATCACACTCCAACCTCTCCACCATGGCCAAGACCAAAGAACTGTTTATGGACTCCAGGGACTGAATTGTAGACCTGCACAAGCCTGGGATTGGCTACATGACAATAGGCAACAGCTTGGTGAGAAGGCAGCAACTGTTGGTGCAATTATTACGAAATGGAAGATACACAAGATGACTGCAAATCATTCTGGGTTTGGGGCTCTATGCAAGATCTCGCCTCATGGGGTAAGGATAATATTGAGAAAGGTCAGGAATCAGCCCAGAAATATATGAGAGGACCTGGTTAATGACCTGAATATAGCTGGGCCTCTAACATTAACGTGACACATTACACTGTCATGGATTAATATCCTGCATGAGGGCATGCAAGGTCCCCCTGCTCACACCAGCACATGTTCAGGTCCATATGAAGTTCACCAAGTACCATCTGGATGATCCAGAAGAGGGTCATGTGGTCAGTTGAGACCGAAATAGAGCTTTATGGTATCAACTCTACTTGCCATGTTTGGAGTCATTGTCCAGTAGGACAATGACCCAAAACACACAGCCATGTCAACTAAGGAGCGGCTCATAAGAAGCATTTCAAGGTCCTAGAGTTGTCTAGTCAGTCTCCAGACCTGAACTCAATCAAAAATCTTTGGTGGGAGCTGAAACTCAATGCAGTCCAGCGACATCCCCAAAACCTAAAACATCTGGACAAGATCTGTATGGAGGCAAAAACCCCTGCTGCAGTGTGTGCAAAATGAGTCAAGAACTACAGAAAACGTCTAATCTCTGTAATTGCAAACAAAGGTTTCTGTAAAAAATATTAAGTTCTGTTTTTCTATTACACCAAATACTTATTTCATGTAATAAATTACAAATTAATTATTTAAAATCATACTGTAGTATACAAGAGTAGGTGGTACTGTATGCTACTAAGGGTAAAAAATGTTAAATAATCTTTATCAATATTTGCATTGGTTTCTGCTATGATTGCACTAAGAATGTTCGAGAAATGACCCATTTTTCATCTATATGTTCAGCCAGTAGCTTCTGCACATGTCTGTGAATTGTATATAGTCATGATATTTTGCAGAAATGTAACCAGGTGCAGTCACTCAGAGCTATGGCGGGAAAAACCATGACAACACAGGGTGGGGTAGATTGGGAGGTTATATCAATTTAGTTTATGGATCTCTTTCCTGGAGAGCTTGTCTCTCCCCCACTGGGGAGTAGTCTGCCTTTTCGCCTTTGGGTTCACTGATATACACCTTCAGGATATTAGTGTCTCCATCTGCTGAGGTCAGCTTTAACCTTATCTTCCCTGGCCACATGGGAGTGGAATAAAAAATAGTTAGCTCAGTGAGGGACTGGGTTTAGGAACATTACCCTGCCTTGGTCTACAGAGTGGCTGCAACTGGAGAGATGTAGTTGTATCATGAAGAATGCCCACTGCCATGTGCTGTACATCTTGCCGGGTTGAAGTAAAGAGACCTAAGATGATTTTTATCCGTTAACCCTTAATCTCCTGCCTGCTTATTCTGCACCACACATAAAGGGTACCTCGCACACCATCTAACACCCAGGTAGTTGAGGAAGAGACCACCTACAGAGTGTGCCCCAGGCAACAACCAACACCATCCACAATGCAGACCCCCTCTTCACTGGTGTCAGGTGCTGGTGGAGCATCAGAGGTGCAGTGGATAGAATGTTAGCTGCCTTGACCAGAGTACTAGCCTCTTAACCAAGGGTTTCCTCTGCCTCTGGCTCTCTGATCTGCTCCCCCTGCCTTTCTGGTTCATCTCAATACAAAGTGATTTTCTGGATTATTTTAGATTCTGTCTCTCACAGTTGGTGTGTACCTACGATAAAAATTACAGACCTCTCCATTCTTGATAGGTGGGAAAACTTGTAAAATCGCCAGTGTATCAAATACTTATTTTCCCCAAATATTTATTTTCCCCACACCATAGCACACCATAATGGCAGAGCATTGTGTTGGAACCATGACCTGGGTCACCACAGCAAAACCATTAATCCACAAAAATATTAAATATTAAAAATATTTAAAAAAGATTAAATATAAAATTGTTAGCTTTGCATAATTAAATATTTTTTTTACTCACAGGTCCCACATTTTGTCTGTAGTGAGAGCTGTCATCTGGGATTTAGGAAGGCGGCCATTCAAGGTCAGCCAACCTGCTGCTTCCAATGTGTTCCCTGTCTACAAGGAGAGATCTCCAATCACACAGGCAAGTACTATTACAATAGTATCTAACAACTTGTTTATCATGACTGTTTTATTTATTTTTATTTACTGGATTAAGAATATATGTGTCGGCCACAAACCCTAAAATGAAGTGAAATAATTTAGAGAAAACATAATTTCTTTTTTTTTTCAGATTCCTTTAACTGTTTCAGATGTCCATGGGACCAGTGGCCAAATCTTGAAAAATCCCGATGTCTCCCAAAACCCATCGAGTTCCTGTCTTATAAAGATGTATTAGGAGCCACCTTAGCGGCATCCAGCTTGGTCTCTTCCATTGTTCCTCTTCTTATTATGAGACTTTTTATCATACATAGCAACACTCCTATTGTAAAAGCCAGTAATTATTCCTTAAGTTGTCTTCTATTGATGTTCCTTTTTCTCTGCTTCTTCTGTTCCTTAGGATTTATTGGTTTCCCAGAACACTACAAATGTCTCCTCCGTCAAGCAGCTTTTGGTCTGGTCTTCACACTCTGTGTTGCTTGCATTTTGGCCAAGACAATCATGGTGGTTCTTGCTTTTATGGCCACCAGACCCGGAAGCCGTCTGAGAAAATGGACCACATTCAGAGTCTCCTATGGGATAATTTTCCTCTGCTGTCTGGTACAGGTTATTTTGTGTGTCACTTGGTTGTCCATTACTCCGCCATTCCCACAATATAACACCAACATTAGACCAGAACTCATCATTGTTGACTGTAATGAGGGTTCACCCATTGCCTTCTGGACCATGTTGAGTTATCTCTTTCTTCTGGCCACCATAAGTTTCATTGTGGCCTTCTTGGCTCGAAGACTTCCCGACAGCTTCAATGAAGCCCAGTACATAACATTCAGCATGTTAGCCTTCCTCAGTGTCTGGATATCCTATATCCCGGCCTCTCTCAGTGCCCAGGGAAAGTATACAGTGGCCATGGAGATCTTTGCCATCTTAGCATCCAGCTGGGCTTTGGTATGTATGTTTCTCCCAAAGTGCTTTTTCATATTGTTCAGACCCGAGATGAACTCCAGAGAAAGTATCATCAGAAAAAACAAAGATTTCACAACATAGGCTCAATGAAATTGGTTTAATAATGATAGTTACAGGTTCTCACCATTACCTTGACATCACCATATGGGAAATCAGGCCATGAGCAGAAACATCAAAGAAATGTCTTATGACCTCTGAAGCCACTGCCCAACTAAAAGTCAACAAAGATTGTCGTACACAGGCTTCAACTATAAAATGATGATGAGCGCAAAGGAAATATATATTTTTATTGTTTTCTTAAACAACTGTATTTAATTTTTAAATCTAAAATAAATCGGACAACTCATTTAGTGAGGGTCCATTTTTTTGATGATTTTGGATAAAAATGTCATGCTAAAATTTGATATCTGTCAAAATGCAAAGCAAAAAGGGTTTTCTCAACAAGCAGTTTCAGAGAGCCACAGGCAGCTTTAGAGTTGTGCATCCAGTTCAGGCAGGTTAACCATTATATTGTATTCCTGATTGTCCACTTTATTTGATCCCTGGTTGGCCACCTTATTGTATCCTAATTGTCCATCATATTGTACCCCTGGTTGACCACATTGTTGTATTCCTGGTTGGCCACCAAATTACAGCCCTGGTTGGCCACCTTATGGTATCCCTGGTTGGCCATCTTATTGTAGTTCTGGTTGTCCACCTTATTGTATCCCTGGATGGCCACCATATTATATCCCTGGTTGGCAATCTTATTGTAGTCCTGGTTCGCCACCTTATTGCATCTCTGGTATGCTACCATATTATATCCCTGGTTTACCAGCTTATTGTCTACTATGCTCAACATCTCAGAGGTTTCGTTGGTTATTGCTCCAAATGATGTTGCACTGTCTTCAATTGTGTCTTGCACCATTTTTGGATGGCTTCTGCCATTAGAAGGGATTAACAATTCTGTAGTTTCCAATTTCTAAACAATCTTCTGATTAAAAATCTATGAGGGGATAATGTGAACACCATATTTCTTCCTAAATTCAATCTAACATCATCTAAACAAGTTGGTGACCCAATAGATTTGCACCATGAAGCCGTGCTGCTAAATAATGTATACCAATGTCCTGATAAAAAGTAGAGAGACTGAGTGAAGAAGCATGGGGGTATGCACCCGACAGTCACAAATGAAGGGTAAACATGACAGTGACTGTTTGGCGCCTACCTCATCACTCTGTCCAAGGAGGGGGGACACCCTGGCTTATCACAGCTTCATATACTGAGGCGCACATTGAATGTTGTTTTGTTCAGAATCCTTTCTAAAAGAAATTGTCTTTCTCTATCATTAAAAAACACCACAGAAAAAGGACTACAAGCAGGCACTAAGGTCTAATAAGGTCGAAGTCAACAGCTGCCTGTTGCCAAACCGTACATAGAGATTGTATTTCTCCAGGCTTTCAAGGATTAAACTGGTTCTGAGGATAAAACTGGATGTCCTTTCCCAGATAGGGAGCCAGGGTTGCAGGGGCATGATGGTCACCTACACTTCTCTAGACCTTTAGGTGGACCTTTCCAAAAGGGAGATACACTCTGGTTATATTTTGGGACACAAAAAAAGTGAAAATATGAAATATATTGAATAAATACGGATGTGTACTGGGAAAACAGCCCGGACTTCAAACCGGGATCATAAACAACTCCCTTGTATTGTAGAGCCTGGAAAATAGAGGTGAATGTGTTCAAACAGAGTGAAAGGGAAGTGCTGTACAAATATGCCGTCATTTAGAAAGTTTCCTATCCCCAGTGAGTTCACTCACCACATGGTCACCACTCTCGGGCATTTCTGAAATTGGGGCTTACAGATTACTGGGTCCCTGTGGCCCCAAGAGTAACATGATCCAGTTTCCTCCTTGTGGAGAAGATTCGGGCTTGGATAAAATTTGACATTTAACTGCAGAAAATTTAACTCCAATAAGTGGCCTGAGGGAGACAGGTTTCTTCCTTTTGAAGGAAAACCAATTTAAAAATCCTCCACTCTCCCAGTTGCACAATTACTTCTAGAATGTATATGTAGAGTTAGATGTCGACTGCCCGGACATTTGTATTCAACAGTCGGCATCTAGTTACAGGGTACTTATCACCACCACTTCCTAAAAAAAACTGACAGTAGATGAAATTATAAAACTTTTCTCCCATACATATCATAAGCAAATTAGATAATTTCCATCAGAATTAAAGCAACAAAGGTTTGACTTTTCTTTTACCACAGATAGGTCACAATCTGGTGAGGAGATACCAACTGTGTGGGAGAACTGATTCTATACCACATCTAAAGGTAAATTAAGCAGATATGGAGAAGGATGGAGATGATTTGTTGGTCCACAGAATACCATAGGAGAATTGATTCATAAACTCTCATAAAGTGAATCATGAACAAGGTATATTAGAGCTGGTTCATATTGGTTTCCGAGGTTCCGTTAAGAACAGCCGTTGCAGAAGTGGAACCCAATCCATTTTGCACTGGACACTACAATAGCACACTACAGACCCGATTGACTATAATAGGTCCATCAGGTCTGTCGTTTTACCAGAAAAAATACTGCAGAAGAGAGCTAGTACTCTCGAAAGCTTACCATCAAATATAATAAGCCTCTAAAAGGTATTGCCTGATTTATTTGCTTTTCTACTGTTTTTATGGTTAACACAGTAAAACATTATGCTATGAGTTCACCAAGGCATTTTTGTCCAAGTCAAGAATGAAGCAGATGCTGGACAGTGGCGTAGTTATAGGGGGTGCAGAGGTAGCAGTTGTTACTGGGCCACCATTTTAGTTTCACTGGACATTGACTATATCTGTCCTGGGCCACAGCATGAGCCCCAAACCTGTTTGATCCACAGATCACAAAGTGGCACTATGCTATTTTGTACAGTGACTGTCATTTAGAATATTTTTTGTTTACAGAATTTATTTAGGGAAGTTTTATTTAGAGCTTTACATTATTATCATTTTGCTTTTTTTTCAAGTGTGATAACATACAACATACTCCCCTCCCTGCAGTTTTTAAAGGTATTTTTTTACACGTGTAGATGTGTTAATTCGTCTGCATACCCCATAAGTAATAAAAATGTCCTAATCATCCCCAAAACACTTCTTAGTTGAGAAGACATTTGCCCTCCTGGCTTCTGAGAGTGATTCAGCCAATAAATTGCAGGTTTCATTAACCACTGAAGATTCACAGGGCCCTGACCCAGCGATGAAAGACCTGACGGTCCTGCAACCGATGATCCGCTGGCATGCGTGTTATCGCCAGCACTGGAAGGAGCACCTTCTCTCGTACCTCTACCTCCATGTCCTACCCCCCTCTTTGCTTGCTTACCACCTGCATTTCGATCCATGTTCAGAAAGATAAAAATTTGAGAAGGTCTGGAAGAGTTTAGGAAAGTCTCTTATTAAAAGATGGCAAATCACTGCGATTCTGAAATCCCTCAAATCAAAACAAAATTGCTGTATTAAAATTTAAGTGCAAGATGCCTCTATCATCAAAGCTGGACTGGGCAAAAGTGAAAAACACGTATCGAAATGTATACGGATAATAAACAGTATTTTTTGCACCTAAAAATACACCTGCGGTGACAACAAAATTGCTGTATTGAAATTTAAGTGCAAGGTGCCTCTATCAACAAAGCTGGACTGGGCAAAAGTGAAAAAACACGTATCTGAAATGTATACAGATAATAAACGGTATTTTTTGCACCTAAAAATACACCTGCGGTGACGACAAAATTGCTGTATTGAAATTTAAGTGCAAGGTGCCTCTATCAACAAAGCTGGACTGGGCAAAAGTGAAAAAACACGTATCTGAAATGTATACGGATAATAAATGGTATTTTTTGCACCTAAAAATACACCTGCGGTGACGACAAAATTGCTGTATTGAAATTTAAGTGCAAGGTGCCTCTATCAACAAAGCTGGACTGGGCAAAAGTGAAAAAACACGTATCTGAAATGTATACAGATAATAAACGGTATTTTTTGCACCTAAAAATACACCTGCGGTGACGACAAAATTGCTGTATTGAAATTTAAGTGCAAGGTGCCTCTATCAACAAAGCTGGACTGGGCAAAAGTGAAAAAAAACACGTATCTGAAATGTATACGGATAATAAACGGTATTTTTTTGCACCTAAAAATACACCTGCGGTGACGACAAAATTGCTGTATTGAAATTTAAGTGCAAGGTGCCTCTATCAACAAAGCTGGACTGGGCAAAAGTGAAAAAACACCTATCTGAAATGTATACGGATAATAAAAGTGGAGTTTTGCACCTAACAAATAGACCTGCAGTTACTAGAAAAGATCTGTATCCTAATATAAGTTCAGGCTGCCCAACATACAAGTAATATTTCAACAGAAAACTGTTAATAAAAAGCCATTGCAATGCAATGTCTAAACTAAGTCTGGGCTGCACAATATCCACTCTCCTTTAAAGAGCTTGTCTGTGTTCGCCCGCGCCCCCACCCCCCACTCCCCCACTCCACCCGTGACTTTATAGGGCTACATGCTCCTTTAAAATTCTCAGCCTAACTACCTAAAATCTGCAAATCTCTAATCTACCTAAGTTCTAATGTTCACAGCTAAAAGTATAGCTGTCTCTGTGAACAAATAGAAGAATTTCGCTGAGCTGTTTGCTGAGCTGTTTGGACAGAGGCAGAACGCACGTCCTACTTCTATGAGATGCTGACACACACTGAGGCAGAACAGGAAGGGCTGTTCTATGTAAAACGAGGTCATGTGATTTTTCCAGCCAATCGCAACCATACCCATCCCAGTCATCACGTCACACACACACCTCACCCTGCTCTATTCTCTAAGCTGATTTGCTGGCCGCCAAAATGACAGGAAGCGCTGAAAATGGCGCGATATTAATAGATTATGCACAGATTTTAACCTAAATTATCGCGTGATCTAAAAAATCCGATCAACATAAAAACCGTGCCGATTTCAACTTTGTCGATAATAATCGCTCAACACTAATCATGAGGTCTAAGGAACTGCCCAAGGAGTTCAGAGACAGAACTGTGGCAATGCACAGATCAGGCCAAGTTTAGAAAATAAATTCTGCAGCACTCAAGGTTCCTGAGAGCACAGTTGCCTCCATAATCCTTAAATGGAAGAAGTTTGGGATGACCACAACTCTTCCTGAACCTGGCCGTCCAGCCAAACTAAGCAATCGTGGGAGAAGAGCCTTGGTGAGAGGGGTAAAGAAGAACCCAAAGATGTAGTAGAGAGATGGGAGAAAGTTCCACAAAGTCAACTATCACTGCAGCCCTCTACCAGTTGGGGCCTTATGGCAGAGTGTGCCAACAGAAGTCTCTCCTCAGTGCAAGACATATGAAAGCCGCATACAGTTTGCAAGAAAACCCAGGAAGGACTTCCAGAATATGAGAAATAAGATTCTCTGGTCTGATGAGATGAAGATTGAACTTTTTGGTGTTAATTGTAAGCGGTATGTGTGGAAAAAAAACAGGCACTGCTCATCACCCAATACAATCCCAACAGTGACACATGTTGGTGGCAGCATCATATGGGGAGAGGGACAGGACGACTGGTTGCAATTGAAATAAAGATGAATACAGCCAAGTACAGAGATATCCTGGATGAAAACCTCTTCCAGATGCTCTGTATCTCGGACTGGGCCAAGGGTTCATCTTCCAACAAGACAATAACCCTAAGCACACAGCTAAAATAACAAAGCAGTGGCTTCAGAACAACTCTGTGACCATTCTTCACTGGCCCAGCCAGAGCCCTGACCTAAACTCAATTGAGCATCTCTGGAGATACTTGAAAATGGCATCCACCAATGTTCACCATGCAACCTGAGGGAACTGGAGAGGATCTGCAGGGAAGAACGGCAGAGGATCCCCAAATCCAGATGTGAAAAACTTGTTGCATCATTCTCAAGAAGACTCATGGCTGTACTAGCTCAAAAAGGTGCTTCTACTCAATACTGAGTAAAGGGTCTGCATACTTAAGACCATGGGATATTTCAGGTTTTCTTGTATAATAAATTTGCAAAAATATCTACATTTCTGTTTTTTTTTCTTTCAGGATGGGGGGAGGATGCAGAGTGTACATTAACCCCTTACCGACATTTGACATATGAGTACGGCTAATTGCAGCTAACACCCAGTGGTTTCAGCGCAGGCAGGCGGCGTCGCCCGCCTGCGCTGTTTAACCCATCAGGCGCCGCGGCAAAGATGGCCGCGGCATCTGAATGACTGAAAAGCGGTGCCGCGCACCGCTTTTCAGCCCGATCGGGATATCAGCTGTGAGATCGCTGAGTCCCGACGGGCTAACATGGCAGCGCAGAGCCTTGTGAAGGATCTGATTGCTGCCATGTTCCTGTTTTCCCCACTTCCGTCCGCAGACAGGAAGTGGGGAAACTGCCATCTTTGTACACCCCAATGCATTGCCTATGAAATGCATTAGGCTGTATTAACGATCGCGCCCCCTAGTGGTCAAGCACCATAGGGGGACTAAATGTTAAAGTAAAAAAAATAAATAAATAAAGTTTTAAAGTACAAAAAAAAAAAAAGTATTAAAAGTTCAAATCACTCCCCTTTCCCCATTTTATATAAAACAATAAAATAATAAAAAAGTTACACATATTTGGTATTGCCACGTCCGAAAAAGTCCGATCTATAAAAATATAATTTATCCCGTACGCTGAACACCGTAGAAAAAAAAAATTTTCAAACGCCAAAATTGCGTTTTTTTGGTCATTTCACGTCACATAAAAATTGGAATAAAAGTAATCAAAAAAGTCGCATCCATTTCAAAGTGATAGCATTAAAAAGTACACATCTGCCCGCAAAAAATGCCGCCTCACTGACATCCGTAGGTGTTAGTACAAAAAAGTTATTGGTTGCACAAAATGGCACCGCAGCGCAAATTTCAAGAATAGAACATGTTTGGATTTTTTTACGGTACCAAAACATAACGGAAACCCTACATGTTTAGTATTGCCGGATGCGTATCAACCTGTAGAATACAGATAACACATCCTTTTTACGTAAGAATAGACTCCGTAAAAACAAACCTCCCGCAAACATGGTGCAAGAACGTTTTTTTTCACATTTTGCCCCACTTAGAATATTTTTGCCGTTCCCTAGTATATTCTATAGTAATATGAATAACACCACTGGAACGTACATCTTGTCCCGCAAAATAAAAGCCATCATAGGTCTATGTAGGTGGAAAAATAAAAAAGTTATGGCTTTCAGAAGGCAAAGAGCAAAAAAAATTAGAGCCATATTATTATGACTGTCCGTCAGGAAGGGGTTAATGAGCAAAAAATGAACTTTTTTGATCTTACCAAATGGCTGCAATGAAACAAAGAGAGAAAAATTGAAAGGGGTCTGAATTAGAGATGGGCGAATCGATTCTAACGAAGTGGAATTCGTTTAGAATTTCAGGAAAACTTCGGTTCTGCGCGAAGCCGAAGATTAGAGTTTTTAATTGCTAAAATGGCCACAAGCACATGGCGTGACATGGGGCAAAGAACTCTGGGAGGAAGAAAGGAGCAGCCTTAATGACATTTGCAGAGGTGAAGCCAATCAGCGACCGGCGGGCTTCTGTGACGTTACAGCCCTATAAGTAAGAACGGCACCCACGCTTCTCACATTCCTCTCGTTGTGTCTTGGCATAACAGCGTCTTTGCTGATGCGGCTGCTGCTACACAGATCTCATTATAAAGCAAATTGCATTACTCAGCGACTGGGGAGGAGGAAAAAGACCATTAGAAGTCTGTTACTTGCTCACCCAGCATTTTGGATCCCTTGCTCTATACAAGTCATCCTGAAAAAAGCTGCTTTTATCAGAGACTGGGGCTCAGTTGCCCAAATTTAATGCCACCAGCGTTATCATTTTATTTAGTTTGGGGGATCTTCTCCCAGGGTGTCCAGGGTGGGTGTAATTCTGTCCCATATACATTTCAGTTTCACCTGTGCTATTATTAAGGAATTTCAGATTCTGGGAATACACTCAATCCTGTTAGTGTTGCACGACGAGTCAAATACAGAGTGTTTTTTGTCCGCCATCAATTAAATTTCACCTGTGCTATTATTAGGGAATTTCAGATTCTGGGAATCCACTCAATCCTGTTAATGTTGTATTGGGAGTCAAATACAGAGTGGTTTTTGTCCGCCATTATCTAAATTTCATCTGTGCTATTACTAGGGAATTTCAGATTCTGGGAATCCTCAATCATGTTAGTGTTGTACTTGGAATCAAATACAGTGTGTTTTTTGTCCGTCATCTATAGATTTAAATTTCACCTGTTCTTTCAGTAGGGAATTTCATATCCAGGGATCTCTCAAGTCTGTTAGTGGTCCATTTGGAGTCAAATAGAGTGTGTTTTTTCCCCCATATATACATTTAAGTTTCACCTGTTCATTTCTGTAGGAAATTTAATATCCAAGGGTTAATTTCTCCTCTTGTTTTGTTAGAGTGAAATACATACATGCCTGAAATCCATCAACTTCAGACCGGTGGGGTATTTTAATTTGTAGCCAAGAGTTAATTTATTCCCTTTTTGTGGAGAATTCTGTGTCAAATCCAGTGTTTGTGTATTTCAGCCCTACATACATCTCAAATCCAGTCTCTTGGGATATTGCTATTTGTGGCAAACAGTTAATTTTTCATTTATTGTGGTGATTCTGTTAAATGCTGATACATGTAGAGCCCCCCCAAAAGAGTGGAGAGGGTGTCATCAGTAATTTTGCATTGACGCCAATCATTTTGCCATTCATTTGATCTTTCAGTGTCCGCTTTCATTTGGTCAATAATCCATCATTGCTAAAGCCAAAAAGAGACAGGAGTTGAACCCAAAAATAAGTAAATGAAATATTTGCATATGTTCTGTGTTTTGTATCCATTACTCAGATTAAAAGAAGGGGAAAACCAAACAAAGTGGCAATGTCATGGAGTGGTGGAGGGGGAAACTGTATTAGAAAACCATTAGAAAAGTGGTCGACTGAGAGAGTGCTCAGTTGGCAGCAGCATGAGGAGACTTGAGTGGTGAGGTGGCAGCAGCATCAGAAGGATACATAATAGCCCAGTGAAGAGTGGGGAGTTGGGTCTCAATATCAGTCCCTGGTAAAGATGATGGGTGGTTGAAGTAGCAGCTGGCAGCAGATGTGTGGCATCAGGCAAGTGGCAGCATCAGAATAGTAGCTGAGGCAGGTAGCCAAAAGAATCCAGGGTTCAGGGTCTGTTCTAGGTGCTGCTGGTGGGTACCTAAATCACTAGGGGGTGAAGAAAACTGCTCATCAACAACTCCAGACTCAGGTTGCTGCTGATGGAGCTGGTACTGCTCATAACCCCCCATCCCTCCACAGCAGCCATGGCAGTGCTACATGAGCACTGATGAAACACCCGATCAGACCTGCTAGAGGATGGACCATGATGCAGATAGGCAACTGACTACTTAGGATACATCGACTAGTGTTTGCCTGTCACCGCCGTCCACCTCAACGGTGTCGCTGTACAAAGCCTGACCGCTTGCAACATAACCCACCGTGCCACTCTCCTCTTCACTACCTGCCCGCTTCTGCAAAAAGCAGCGGATGTCTTCCCCACCTCTTTGCTGCCCACTGTCCTCAAATATTTTGTCCTCACTGTATAGTGGCACAGAGGCCACAGCACATAGTAGTTCTCTGGGTGTGGGAAGCGAACGGGACAGAGGTGGGTTGAGGACAGGTGAGAGCCCCTCACCTGCTCCCGGGCCATGCCAACTAAGGGTTGTGTCTGACAAACCCACCGACTCTTGGCTGGGGTTGTCAGATGTCATCTGGGAGAAAGTGTATGACCTAGTGTGTGGTCAACACATGGCCGGTAGATGACACTGGAAGCTGTGGCCTCGCAGGGTGACCTCTGCTGTGATGTCCCCTTACTGTGCTGCGACCTGTGGCAGCTCCAGGAACCTATTGTGTTCTTTGACACTGTTGTAGGATCTTAGCCCTCAGCTTATTTTTTTCCAGCTGGCGCTCGCATGACTTTGTCAGTCCCTGCGTTCCCGTTGTACAGTTATTTGGTCAGTTTTGCCCAGGTAAGGGCCCCAGGGAATGAAGAGTGAAGTGATCTAAGATGGCGGCAGCATGTGCTGTCATACTAAAATACAACATTGTATGAAGACCAAACAAGGCTTCCTCTGCATATTTGAGTGGCATGCACAACGTTCTAACAGCCCGCAGCAGGCTCTCCTGCAGCCTGGAATTAGCTTGTTTTTTCAACGCGATTCATCACAAAAAGAATTCTGTCTGGAAAATCTTGGGCGAACTCGGGGAATTGAAATTTTTGTGAGAAATTCGCCCATCCTTCTAGTCTAGAATACTTTCCTTACCCACTGTACTAGGCGAAGACACAAGTATAATAATTAGCACATAATTAGTGTTTGAGCGATTATTAATCGAAAAGTTGAAAGCGTGTGCCACAGTTTTTATGTTTATCAAAATTTTTAAGATCATCCGCGAATTAAATTTCGGTTAAAATCTGTGCATCATCTATTAATTATTCGCGCCATTTTCGGCCTTCTCGGTCATTTTGGCGGCCAGCAAATCAGCTTACAGATAGAGGCCCCCAAACCATGGTGAGATGTGTGGACGTCGATGACTGGGAAGTGCTATGTGTTGCGATTGGCTGGTAAAAAATCCTCGTTTTTGCATAGAACAGGCCTTCCTAATCATGATCAGTGTCCTCAGCGTCACATAGCAGTAGGACTGGCGCTCAGCTGTGGGTCCAAACAGCTCAGCGAAATTAATTCTATTCTTCACAGAGAAAGCGTTCACTGTTAGCTGTGATCCTTACAACTTAGTTTATAGATTAGAGATTGGAAGATTTTATGTAGTTAGGAGAGAATATATAAAGTGAGCATCTACCCGCTGTAAAGAGTCACGGGGGGGGGGAGGGGGAGCGGAGGGGGAGACCCGCGGAGCGAACACAGACAATCTCTATAAAGAATACTGATAAAGTTCACCAAACTTAGTGTAGACATTGCAACTCGAATAAGCTTTGATTATTAACAGTTGAGTTGGCAAATTGAAATATTTCCTGATTATGGGCAGCCTGAACTTATTTCAGGATATACACATCTTTTTTCTAGTAACTGCGTCTCTTTGTTAGGTGCCAAAACTCCACTTTTATATATCAGTATACATTTCAATAGGTGTTTTTTTTCATTTTGCCCATCTCCAGCCTTTGTGTTGATAGAGCCACCTTGGCAGTTAAATTAGAATCCAGCAATTTTGTAGTCAGCAACAGGTTGATTGGTGCCAAAAAAGACCTTATATTATCCGAATACATTTCAGATACGTGTTTTTTCACTTTGGCGGCACTACAGCTTGTTCAATGAGGCACACCTTGCATCTAAATGTGAATACAGCAATTTTTGCAGTCACCACAGGTGAATTGAAAGGTGCAAAAAATGCCTTTATTATCCGAATACATTTCAGATACGTGTTGTTTTCACTTTGGCGAAGCAGGCGCAGCGTTGTTTGATAGATCTTCTTTGCAGTTAAATTTGAATACGCAATTTTAGTCACCACGAGTCTTGGAATTGTAGTGTTCCAAAAAATACCATTTTATTAATCCGAATACATTACAGATACGTGTTTTTTTTCCTTTGGCAACTACCAGCTTTGTTCATTGTGATGCACCTTGCACTTAATTTGTGAATACAGCAATTTTGTAGTCACCACAGGTGATTGAAAGGACCAAAAATAACCTTTTATTATCGAATATACATTAATGAGATACGTGTGTTTTTTCACTTATGTGTCGCACTACAGCCTTGTGTTCATTGTGAGAGCACCTTGTCACTTAAATAGTGAATACAGCAATTTGGGTATCACCACAGGTGAATTGAAAGGTGCCAAAAATACCTTTTATTTCCTAGATAGACATTTCAGATACGTGTTTTTTCACTTTGGCGCAAGCCAACTTTGTTTTGATAGATCTACTTTGTCAGTAAAAATGTGAATACAGCAATTTTGTTTTTGAATTGAGGGAATTGAGTATAGCTGTGATTTGTCCGCCTTTTAATAAGAGACTTTCCAAAACTCTTCCATACCTTCTCAAATTTTTATATTTCTGAACATGGAGCGAAATTCAGGTGGTAAGCGAGCAAAGAGGGGGGTAGGACATGGAGGTAGAGGTACGAGAGAAGTGTTCCTTCCAGTGCCTGTCAACAACATGCATGCCAGCGGAATCGTCAGTTGCAGGACCGTCAGGCCTGTCATCGCTGGGTCCAGGGCCCTTTAAATCTTCATTAACGAACAGCGTCGCCAATCTGTCCTTCCGTGGTTAATGCAACCTGCATCCAGCAGTCTAGCTCCTCGTCCTCCCAGTCAAGGTCCACAATGTCGTCATTCAGCATCATCAGCATCCGTCCAACATAAGCATCCCCAAATGTCAACTCGTGTATCCCACCATGTGGATAATACCATTTTCTTCCCTGATACCTCTTTGATGACAAAATGCGGTGTGGGGACATAAGGCATGTTAAAAGATCAAGGAGCCAAAGAGGATGATTTGTCTGAACTGACGCCCAGTTACTGATTGCCAACAGAGGAGGGAGAAGGAAGCCGTCAATGCGTTGCAGTCCCTCCTTGCTTGTAGCCCGCAGCTCCTGGAGCAGGAATATCAGGACGACGAAAGTCACCTTTGTGTTGGATGAGTATGATGACGACATTGCGATCCAACGTGGTCTTTTCAGCAGAATTTGCTTGCGAGCGCTCATCACTGGACGAGGAAAAGTATGATGAGGGTAGTGTCCAGTAACGGGTTCCACCTCAAAAAGTGAGAGGGCCGGTCGCAGAATTCCGCTTATATGAATCCGCCAGCCACGGTCAGCGCAAAACCCCGCTCCTCGGCTTATCGCCGTCAAAAGGTCTGGACCTCTCAAAAGCCTGGCCTTCTTTGGAGCAAGCCTCTGATTCATCCAGCGATGGTCATATGCCGCCTTTGCCGTAAAACGCATGAAGTAGAGGCAAGGAACTTAGGTGGTTATACCCACGCACCAACATGTCTAGTCACATGCCGCGAATGCATGAGGTTTGAAAAGGAGCAAACACTTGCCAAAAAAGGCCAGGACCGACGCCGGTCCTCCAACCACTGTCACACCCTCTGTCTCCTGCCTCCTCCTCCTCTGCCACCACCAAGTATTCCTCGAGCTGCCCATGTCTCTCAGAGTCATGATCAGGATCAGCCATCCGCTTACAGCCCCAATGTCGCCCGAGTACCACAAGCACCACCAAGACCCATCCTTACCCTTCTCCTTCCGCCAGTTTGACACCTCACGCCATAGCCGCTGCCAGTCTAGCAGCCAGCCGTTCTGTCCATCCAGCTTTGGTAGCAGAAGAAACACTTTTAACCCCATACATCCCAAAGCCAAAAGCCTGAATGGTCGGCAATTGCAGGCTTTTGGCCTTGGTGAAAATGTTGCCGTTTCCGTCTGGTGACACAGATGGGGTTCCCGCACGTCATGGCCCTTCCTGCCCCCAATACCAATGCCGAGCAGGCATTTTTCTTTGCCAGAAAAGCCGTCCCCTGCCCTGGCCAGCCACGTGTCATCTAAAATATCAAGCGCGTTGTCTGCATCAAGGTGCCGATAAGTCCATCTGACCCACCGACAACATCAGGGACTAGTAAGCACGGCCAAGGCCGCTATATCTCTGTGAACAGCTCACTTGAGTGAGCTGGGTGGATTGTCTCTGGGGGTGACGGTGGCTCTCATTCTCGTCGGGCGCACGCTCTTCAAAACCGCAGGGATGCGTGCAGGGTTCTTTTCCCCAAGGCCTCTGGTGGCATCACGTGTCCAGAGAAACCAGGCAGTGTTTGAAATTCAATCTGTCTTGTAGACCGTCCACACACAGGTCCAAGGAGCTGATGGATGGCTCTCACGCAACTGAGAAACCGAAGCGCTGGCTGGGTGACAAGAGTCATTGTGCCAGGGACAGTTGGTGTGCGATAACGGCGAAATCAGCTGGCCGCCCTTAAGATTGATCGGTAAGGTGGAGCACATCTCTTGCCTGGCACATGTCATTAACCTTGTCGTCCAGAAATTTCTAAAGAGCTACCCGTCCTGGACTGGCTGGCCTGCTTGAGACGGCTCGAAGTCTGAGTCGCACTTACCGCCGTTTGCGACCCTGTTCTCGTCCCGCCTGGCTGCGTTGCAGCGTCAGCTCGTCCTCCCCGTCAACCGCCTCATTGTTGACCCGGGCAACACCTGGAATTCCACCACCCTCCACATGCTCAGCGATTTGTGGTAGCTGCGCAATTCCATTACGCAGTTACGAAGTGACACATGGCCTGAACAAGCAGCGGTGCGACCTCGGGTGGATGAGCCACCGAGATGAAGGCAGGTAGAAAGAGCTCTGCACCATCCTTGCCAGTTTTGAAGAAGCCACACAAAATGGTCATGGCGGGGGCTGATGCCCTGACAGCATGACAATATGTGGTGATTCTTAGTTGTTTCTAATGACCGATCGTTGGAACAATACCTCTGAAACGAACATGTCCCGCGAAGCCGACGGTAGGAGGAACGACAACAGATTGCCGGACACGACCTTTCTCTCCCGTCAAAATCCACAAGACCCGAGCAGTTTCTCAATTTTATCCGGCTCCATTAGGCAGTGGTTCTGGGTCCATGGCTAGTGCAAAGCAGCGCATCATCTCACAGGGTGCATCATCTTCAGGCAAGTGTGCAGGCTGTGTTTGGAAGGCTGGTGGCCGGAGGGCAGCAGAAGGAGGAGGAGGAGGGAGGATGAGGAATTCTAGACAACCGACGTTACCGACGTCCCTGGCCTTGGAAAAAGAGATTCGCGCGAATTTGAGTGGAGAGGAAGATGAGGAAGATCAGTTTAGCTGATTGCCCGCCCTTCGACCCAGAGGCTTGGGAAAAATCAAGCTCCATCTCACACATGAGTGCTTGAGATGCCCATTTCCTCCAACATGATCCTCGCATTAAGGCCATCAAAATGAACAACTGTTACTGGGTGGCCACCCTCCTGGATCCCCGGAACAAAAACAAAACCAGCACTTTCCATCCACCCACCCAAATAGAAATGAGACCTACTTAGTTGATCAACTGGAGACATCTGTTGCGTCTTCTTCACGCCTCTTCCTCAAGTGTCATCGGTGGAACAACATCAGCGACGTGACAGCAGTAGAGTTGCCAAGTAGCCATAGCGGCAGCAGCAACAGCAGCAATGCAAGGTCAGAAGCCTAATGGGTGACCCACTGGCAATCTTTAATTTACCACCTCACCAACGCAGCAATGCAGGGCACAAACACATCCAACACACAAGAGACAAGCTATAAAGATCATGGTGTCACGGACTATCTGCGTCTCAACAACGATGTTTTTGATATGTGTTTCCGGACACAATAGACTTCTGGGTATCCAAAATGTGACGAAATGTGCCCGAGCTGCTCGGCCACGCCAATAGAGGTTTGTCCTCCAGCAGCCAGCGTCATAATCTTGAGCGGACTTCAGCACAGCTGGAGAGTCTTTACAGACAAACGCATCCGGCTTTCCACAGATAATGTTGTATCGCTTTGATCTTCATCTAAGATGAATCAGGCATGGATCTCTGATGATGTTGATGCCGCCAATTGCCGAGGTCACCGATAAGTTGCCCGTCTACTTCAAATTCCTCTTAAATCAGAAATGGTCCTCTTGAAAACTTTTTTTTAAATGATCATTTCCTACTGCAATTTTTATTCTCAGTCCCACAGTCAGTTTTTGCTGGTTTTGCTGTGAGGATACTGTAAAAGAATAAGGTTACATGACAACCACCGTTTCCATTTACTCACTTTAAATCTTTAGAAGTTTTCACATTATGAATGGTATTGAAGGTCATGTTGCGTGAGATACAGCCTATAAATTATGTTCCTTTGGACAGAAATGTGACTTTTAAGTTGGCATTTATCACCCACAATTTTTAATAGTTGGCTGTAGAAGTCATATTTATAATATTTTTTTGGTCATTTGCGAGAGAGTTACAGCAATAGTTCATGGTCCTTTGAACAGAAAAGTTGGCTTCTAGAAGTGGGCATTTCTGGTTCTCCCTGCACAAATTTTTTAACAGTGGCTGAGAATCATTTTTTATAATATTTTTGGGTCCATGCTGCTTTTGAAATGCAGAATACTACAGGTCCTATTATAAAACAATAGTTGTTTTCTAACAGACATTTGTTCTTCACCAATGTCCCAAAGGCTCAATGGTCCACTGTTTTGAATTTTTGGGGGCATTTTGCTGAAGACATGCAATCTATACTAACAGGTCCTAATATAAAAAAATGTGTTTCTAAACAGACAATATTTGTTCTTCACAAAAATTGTCAAAAGTGGCTCATGGGTCATGTTTTTTGATTTTGGGGGCATTTTTGCTGTTACGATGCAGCTATACTACAGGTCCATTGTAAAAAAAAAATGTTGTTTTTCTACATACATATTTGTTGCTCATACATATTGTCAAGAGTGGCTCAAGGGGATGGTCGCTGGTCCAGAAACAGGAATAGTTAGGACACTGATAATGACACATAATTGCAAAATGATGTTTTTGCAAGATCTTAACATAGCCCCCTATTAAAAACCACCTACACAATCCCTGTATTGAGACATCCCATTTAATACAATGTAAAAAAAGAGAAACAAAGACATGGTGGGACTCCATCCTATTTTTAAAATGTGTTTTTCCTAGAAATAAACTACTAAAAAACTTGCATGTACCAAATAGCTGGGTAAAAAATTCCTCAGAAATGTACAAGGGATGTTACAGGTAAAACTTGACAGATTTAGTTTATTCAGAGTGGCATGGAGTATGGAGATGGACAGAAAACCAAGTACAGAACAATTTCCTCCAGCACTTGAGTAAAATTGGATAAAAAGAATGCAAGAAAAAGGGCACCTTGGTGGAACAGGAGCGTATACACCACCAGTATTTCCCAAAAGTGAAGCTCAATTAGGTCCGCACTAATCCTCATACGGAGGGGGCAAGCGCTACCCCAGGACAGGACAGTATATGTCCATGTAAAACTAAAAATGGTGTTTGAAATACTCCTTTTTTCCAGGCACTTTTAATCTGGGTCATGCAGGTTAGGGGCTCATGTCTTGACCCAGGACAGTATAGTCAATGTTCCAGTGAAACTAAAATGGTGATTGAAAGACTCCTTTTCCAGCCTTTATTAATCATGGGGTCCATAGCAGGTTGTGTGGGCTCATGCTGTGGCCCAGAACAGTATAGTCAATGTCCAGTGAAACTAAATGGTGGTTGAAAGACTCCTTTTTCCGGCACTTTTTAATCTGGGGTATGCAGGTTTGGGGCTCATGCTGTGGCCAGGACAGGATAGTCAATGTCCAGTGAAAACTAAAATGGTGGTTGAAAGACTCCTTTTTCGGCACTTTTATCTGGGGTTCATGCAGGTTTGGGGCTCATGCTGTGGCCCAGGACAGGTATAGTCAATGTCCAGTGAAACTAATATGGTGGTTGAAAAGACTCCTTTTTCCGGCACTTTTTAATCTGGGTCATGCAGGTTTGGGCTCATGCTGTGGCCAGGACAGGTATAGTCAATGTCCAGTGAAACTAAAATGGTGGTTGAAAGACTCCTTTTTCCGGGCACTTTTTAATCTGGGGTCATGCAGGTTTGGGGCTCATGCTGTGGCCCAGGACAGGTATAGTCAAGTCCAGTGAAAACTAAAATGGTGGTTGAAAGACTCCTTTTTCCGGCACTTTTTAAATGTGGGGGTCATGCAGGTTTGGGGTTCCAGGACAGGGATATTCAATGTCCAGTTCAAGTAAAATGATGGTTCAAATCATACTGCCTTCTGGCACTTTTTAATTTGTGGGTGATGCAGGTTTAAGGGTCATGCTGTGGTGCAAGACAGGGATAGTGAATGGTCTGTGGATTTTTTTTCTGTGGCTTTTATAACCTAATTGTGTTGCCTAAGATGTAGCACGTATCCATTTGACTTGATTGTGTATGGTTAATTCCCAGCTTCTCCTAGCCTGTTTGGGTGTAAGAATGAAGGGTGTTTGTGTTGCTCTCCCCCATCAGACTTTAATGTCCATTCGCGATCATCTATCATCGACCATCGAAATATCTTGTCGATGATGGTCGACTACGACCATCGACCGATGTCGATGGCCAACGTAATCGCTCAACACTACACATAATAGCTGAAGGGCCGATTTATCTTTTTTGCATTGGGGCCGAAGAGCTTCACGTTATGCCTGTGATGCTGGAAACATTTCAGGTGGCAGCAGGAGTTTTAATACAGACACACAAGGGATATTAAAGGGGTTGTCTCGCTACAAAGAATAGCTTTCAAATTGTAGGGAACACAAATAAATACATTTTCCAAATATATTGCTTTGTACATCTGTTTTTGTTAAGGTGATGCAAGTGAAGTTATCACCTCCCTGGCAATTTCAGTTCCCTTCAGTAACAGACCTGTAGTACATCTCTCCCCGCCTTGCTGGTTTTTGTTCTGATGTGATAGGCAGTTGAGTGAGTCATCACACAGGTCATGGCAGCCCTCTGTGCTGGGCAGCAGTAAAAAGCTTGAGTTATCTAAAGAAAACAGCACTAATTCGGGCTTTTGTGTGAAGGCCAGATAAAAAGTCCTGCTAGCAGTTTCAGAGAAGCATCTGAGCTAATCTGAACTAATTAGCAACTGAAAACACAGAGTTGAATACACCATGGAGCTGTATGCAAATCAGGATCATCCTGAAACAGGAATGTGAACAGAGTATTTAATTCATGCATCCTATGAATCTCTGTAGGGAGACAACTCCTTTAAGGTTGGAGACTCCAATTATGCTAAAGATTTGCTCATTTGTTCAATCCATCTCCCATCTTGAAGACCATTTTTAAAACAGAGTTTGAAATATAATACGAAACCTTATGTTAGAGAAGACACCAACCACTTACAGATTTCTCTGTAAAGGAATTTCAGTTCCCTTATCCTTTATGTATTGGCTCTACATTCCCTGACAGAAGTTCTGTCGCTTATCCATGTTGGTGGAAACCAAAGCTTATAACCTGACTTAAAATTCATCCATTGGTTTTAGAAAATGACTCATATGAAAGCTGAAACCCTTTCCAATGAGGTTTTTTTTAACAAAAATAAATTTGCTTCACTGCTAATATATGGACATGTAAGGAACACAGAAAGTCAGATTTCTGGCAAGACAAAAGTTTGTTGTCCACAGAAAGTAATGTGAAAATCAAACCAATAATAAACTTCAAATTCAAATAATATGTTTTCATAACATTGGTGAATGAATTGTGGTGATATTAGAGGCCTATTTAATATTTTGTGTGACTTCCATGAGCTTGAAGGGCTGCATCCATGCGTTTCGCCAATGATTCATACAATTTATTGCTGAAGACTAGTGATGAGCGATTACGTTGACTATCGTCATCTTGTCGATAGTCGATATCGGCAATTATCAATAAGATTTCCGATAGATCGATAATATATTATCGCGATGACAATTAAAGTCTATTGGTGAGCAACAACCACCTTCATTCTTACGACCCAAACAGGGCTGGAAAAGGTTGGAATTAAAATCCACAACATCAAATTGATACAGCTACAATCTTAGGCACAACACTTAGGTTATAAAAGCCACAGAAAAAAAGCGTCACAGACCATTCACGTATCACCCCGACTTGACACAGCATGACCCTTTAAATTCAGCATCACCCACAAATTAAAAGTGTCCAGAAGGTAGTATGATTTTGAACCATCCATTTTACTTGAACTGGACATGTTTTACTGTCCCTGGAACGCAGTCATGACCCATAAACCTGTCTGACCCACAATTAAAAATGCCGGAATAAGGAGTCTTTGAACCACCCATTTTTAGTTTCACTGGACATTGACTATATCAGTCCTGTACCGCAGAATGAACATTAACCCTGTCTGGACCCACAGATTAAAAAGTGCTGGTTGAGAGTAATGTAGTCTTTAAACCACCATTAGTTTCACTGACATTGACTATGACGCTGCCTAGGGCCACAGCTATAGCATGAGCCCCAAACCTGCAAGACCCCCACATTTAAAAGGCCGAAAAAGGAACCCTATTCAACGCATCCAAGTATTAGTTCACTGGCATTGACTATACCTTCCTGTACCACAGCATGACACTTAAACCTGTCTGACCCCACAGATCACAAAGTGGAACTATGCTATTTTGTACAGATGACTGTCATTTAGTATATTTATTGGTAAATGACCATTTGTTTACAGAATTTATTTAAGGAAGTTTTATTTATAGTTTTACATTATGATCATTTTGCTTTTTTTCAAGTGTGATAACATACAACATACACCCCTCCCTGCGTTTTTTTAAAGGTATTTTTTACACGTGTACATGTGTTTAAATTCGTCCGCACACCCCTTAAGTAATAAAAATTCGCAAATCATCCCCAAAACACTTCTTAATGATGAAGAACATTTGCCCTCCCTGTCTTCTGAGAGTGATTCATCCTATCAATTCAATTGTTTCATTTTTCCTCCAAATCCATTCTCAGTGATTTAGGGACAGACTCCCCTGTGAGACAAATGATGCGACGCCATAGTGTACTCCAGCCCCAGAAAATTTAAGCCCAAATTGTCGCAATTTTGTGTCCAGCCCTGGAGCCCTTTTCGACACCACTTAACCTCACAGAATTCACCCGATTTAATCAAAATCTGATTTTTTAGAGAAATTTTGTGAAGCTCCTCCTGATTGCCCCTAACGTGAGAGCAGTGGCTAGCCGTCAGCCATCTCTTAACACGCAGTTTCAGCTGCCAGGGCCGGAGTTATAGTGGGAGCGGTTAGTAGCCAGGCTGGCGTCCTTCACTGTCATCTATTAACAACGGTAAAAAGAAGCCCTTATGACGCAGCAACGAAAACAGTCCGTGCGAAGCAGATTTGTGGAGCGGAAGTGGTTGTAAGACCTCCAGCCTTCCTCAGTACACAGTCAAGACCTGGGTAGCGCTTGCCCGCCGTAATGAGTGCGGACCAATGAGCTTTCCACTTGGAAATACGGGGTTAACGCTCCTGTCCACCCAGGTGCCCTTTTTCTATGGTGCATTCTTTCTCATTTTACTCAACGTTCTTGGAGGAAATTGTCTCTGTTTCTTTGTTCTCTGTCCGTGCTCCCATAAATCCATGTCATCTTGAAATAACCCCCATCATGTACAGTCTTCCATTAAGCCTCCCGATTGTACAGATTCATAGTAATTTTTGATTATCCAGCTAAATTTGTACATGCAAGTTTTTTATTAGTTTAATTCTAGAAAACACATGTTGTATTAAATTGGTTGGCCTCAATACAGGGATTGCTAGCTAGAGTGTAAAGTATCTAGCAAAAACAAGTCAAATTGCATCATATGTGTCCATTAACAGTTGTGTCCTAGCTCTAATTCTTGTTTCTGACATCACCATCACTCCTTTAAGCCACTCTTTGACCAATTTGTTAAAAGGACTACAAATTATCTTATGTTTATAAACCACATTTTATTACAAAGCTGGAGCCTGTAGTCTAGTGCTTTCATTTCCACAGCAAAAATTGTCCCCCACAAAATACAAAACCGAGTGACTTATCCAATGCGCCACTTTTGACTCTCTCTACTAATTGTGAAGAATCAAATGTCTTTAGAACCAACATTTTTTTATAATAGGACCTGGTATTACAGTTTAGCTTGCAGTTTTCGCAATGCAAAAGTGTCCCCAAAAATTCAAAACATGACTCCTTGAGCCACTTTTGGAAACAATTGTGTGAAAAACAAATGTCTGTTAGAAACAACATTTTTTTTATAATAGGACCTGTAGTATTTTGCATGTCACAGCAAAATTGCCTCCAAAAATTCAAAATATGACCCTTAGTAGCCACTATTGTGTGGACAATTCTGGTTTAATAACAAAAGTTCTGTTTTAGTAAACAAACATTTTTTTATATAGGACCTAAATATTTCTACGCATTTCAAAGCAGGCATGACCCAAAAATTTATGAAAAATGACTTCTATCCACTGTTTGAAAATTGAGAGGGAGAAAATGCCCACTTAAAAGCCGACATTTCATGTTCCAAAGACCAAATGATTATTAGCTGTATCTCACAGCACCATGACCACAAAAAATTAAAAAAATGGCCCCAAGCCACTGTTAAAAATTGTAGGGAAAATAATTAAAAACCCTTTTCGTCCAAATGACCACGATTATTGTTGTTTCTCAAAGACTGACCTAAAAAAAAATTTAAATATGCTTTCACCACTATTAAAAATGTGAGGGGAAAATTTGCACTAAGAAGCCACATTTTGTTCAAAGGCCATAATTATAGCTGTATTCAAGCACTGCCCCAAAAAAACCTTCACAATGCAAAAACTTCAAAAGATAAAGTGGTACGGGAAAATACGATATTGTCATAAAACCTTGTGTTTTTTCAGTTCCACACCGAAAAAAACCGCAAAATGAACTTTTGGGAACGAGAAAAAAATTTTTCCATAAAAATTATCATTTTAAAAATTTTTCAAGGGGGGACATTTCGTTTAAAGGGGAAATGTAAAGTAGACCGGCAATAATCGGTGACCCAAAATTGGGGCCAAAACACATCGAGCCATGCTGATTCATTTTGTAAAGTCAAACGATCACATTATCTGTGGAAACCCGGGATGGTTTGTCTGTAATGCTCCCCCAGCTGTGCTGAAGGTCCCCCCAGATTGAGTGGTGCGGGGGACAACACCTCTATTGCGTGGGAGCCAGGGGGGCCATTCGTCCTTTTTGGATACCCAGAAGTCATTGGGCCCCAGAAACATACAAAAACATGGGTGTTGAGACAAGATAGTCGTGCCCATGATCCTTAAAGCTGGTCTTGTGTGTTGGATGTGTGCCCGCATTGCTCTTTGGGTAGGGGTAAAAAAAATTTTCCGGGGTCCCCCATTAGCTTCTGCCCCCCTTCCCCGCTTGCTCCCTACGGTACTTGGCACCTATGCTTCACTCGTATTTTTTTCCCACCGTGACATTTAGGAAGTGAAACGCGAAAAACCGATGTCCCCAGTATCAATCAAAAGGTCCCATTTCCTCATTTTACTCTCTATTTGGGTGGGTGGAAGGAAAGTCTGAGTTTTTGTTTTTCCCGGGGGGATCCAGGGGGGTGGCCACCCATTAAACTGTTGTTCTTTTGAGGGCCCCTTAATGCGGGATCATTTTTGGAAAAATGGAATCGCATCATGTGAGTTGAGCTTGTTTTTCCAAAGCCTCTGGGTCGAGGGCACACAATGATCTTCCTCATTTCCCCTCCGCCTCAAATTCGCGCCAACCTCTTTCAAGGCGGGGACGTCGGTAAGGCGGTGTCCCGGGAAAAACCCCCTCCCCCCTCCGTTCCTCTTGCACGCTTCAACACACCCCTGACTTCCCTCAGTGTGCACCCTGGAGCTGATGGCCTTGCATACCCCGGGACCCCAAACCACTGCCTAATGAAGACCGATGAAATTGTAAAAACTGTCGGGCCTTGTGTTCCGGGAGAAAGGCTCCTGCACATTTGTGTCTGTCTCCTCCCCCGTCGGGGTGGGAGCTGTGTTTCAGAGTGCAACGATGTTCCAAAATAAGATCACCTCAATGCTTTTTCGAAAAGGGCATTGTGCACTGACCTTTTGGGGGGCTTCTTAAAATGAAAAGGAGGGTGCAGCCTCTTTCACCTGCCCCACCTCGGTGGCTCAACCCCCCGAGGCCCGCCCCGTGCTTGTCAGGCCTGTGTCACTTCGTACTGCGAAGGGAAATTTTCCCTGCCCCAAAAACGCTGGAGCATGTGGGGGGTTTGGGTTCCACGTTTTTGCCCGTCAACAAGAACTTGAGGGGGAGACCGGCTGACCTAAAAAACGCCCCGGGCGGGACGAAGCAGGGGGCAAAAAGGGGGAAAGGCGAATCAACCTCGAGCCTTTCCTCACGGGCGTCCAGCCCGGGGTAGTCTTTAGAAATTTGGACGAAAGGTTCATGACATGTCCAGGCAAGGGATTGTGCTCCAGCCTACGGCGATCTATAAGGGCAGGCCAAGCAGGATTTATGGACCGTTAATAGACACCACCTTGCCTGGCACAAGGTTCTTGTCACCCAGCATCGCTCTGGGATCTCGTTGCGGGGAGCCGCGTTCCACAGCTCCTAAATCTGTGTGTGGAGGTCTCGAAGAGACAGATTAATTTCAACACGCCTGGTTTCTCTGGGCCCGTTGATGTCACCAGAGGTCTTGGGGGAAAGAACCTGCCCATCAATATGTTGTGACGAGGCGTGTCGCGAGCACTGAGAGCCACCGTCACCACACAGTAGACATCCAACAAGCTCATCAGTGAGCTCGTCACAAAGATTGTTTAGCGGCCTTGGTCCGTGTCTCTACTGTCCATGTATCGGTGGTCAGCATGGACTTTTCTGGATACAGATGAGAAAACGCGCTTGTTAAATTTTAGATGACACGTGGCTGGCCAGGGCAGGGACGGCTTTTCTGGCAAAAGAAAATGCGTATGCTAGGGCATCTGGTATTGGGGGAGAAAGGGCCATGACGTTGGCGGGAACCCATCTGTGTCCACAGCGAAAGCAATATTATTCCAAGGCCAAAAGCCTGCAATGCCGTCATACAGGCTTTTGGATTTGGGATGGTTTGGGTTTAAAGTTGTTTTCTTCTGCTCCCATAAACTGGGAAGACAGAAGGCTGGCTGCTAGATGGCCGCTGTATGGCATGTTAGGTCGTCAAACTGGCGGAAGGTGAAAGGGGTAGGATGGGGTCTCTGGTTGCTGTGGTAAATTTAACGTACAGAAACATAAAGGAAACGTTGGCACTCAACACTTATAAAAGTCTTCCAATGCACGTGATGCTCGCAGTAGTTATATGAGCGCTTTCACTCCTTCACGCCCGGTGTATAAGGACCTCTCGGCAAAGGGTCCAAATACAATAGAAAGCAAAAGACTTTAACACCAGCGGAGAGTGGTACAAAGCAATATGCTGCGTTTTATTTAGTCATCCCGCAAGGGATGGACGCACTGTAGACGCCAACGCGTTTCAGGTGAATGAAGCCCTTGATACACGGCAATAACATTTATACCAAAACCGTGCTCTCTTTTTTATAGTGCTTGTAATCTGTGATTAGTGGGAGGACTTATTATACTCCACCCATCCTTCGTCAATCTCTCAGTTAAAAACATTATACATCACCTCATATACAAAATTTTCCGATGTTAGATTGAATTATAATCCTTTCTTTGTAACCCGTACTTTTCTCTAATATTATTGAGGAAGATCGGCATCTATAATTCTTCCATGACGGTACTCTCTGTTCTCCATCAGGTGTATCCACTGCGCCTCCGCAGGCGTTATTTTCTCTGCCAAACTCCACCAGTTTGTGGTTTCCCCACTTTCTCAATGGAATAGCGAGAAAGCTATTTACTGCGCCCTGGTGATGCTCCACAAAGTGCCTAGCCGCACCGGAGTGAGAAACAATTGCCCTTTCTAAATGCTGGTAAGGTATTCAGAAATATCTTACTTTAAATTTCCGAATTACTATGCTGCCAATTATGGAATATTAAAAAGTCCAAAATATCGGAGAGAGAGATATCAAAGACTATGAAAAAAACGTAAAGTGTATAATTGCGAATGTAGATAGAAGGACCCAGATCCTCTTAAGAAAACACAACAGAGGGAAGACGGGGAAAAAAGAAGTTAGTTTTCTTTGATGTCAGAATTTGGGCCAAACGGGAACATCTGACTCAGAGACTTTAGTCTACGGATAGGTCTATGACCAGGATGCATTGTGTGAGCAAAGTACAGGGGAAGCAAAATCAACAACAAAAAAAAAAAAAAGGGGAAGACGAGGGGGCGGAAGCACCATACAAAAAAGAAGGGCACATAAAAAAAATGATGTTGCAAGGAAAAAAGAGGACTATAGCACATCATTGTTTTAACCCCTACGACTTCCCATAATAGGGGGTTTTTGAATAAGGACTTAATTTTTTCCATTACTTTTTTCATTTTTTTGAAAACTATAGGGGAAAATCGATTTTGTTAGGACTTCACTGTAAAATTTTTTTTTTATAAGGGGGAAAAATTGGAAGGGCCTTTAAAAGGGTATAGATCGGTAGGGGTTCAAAAAAATAATATGGGGGGCCTTATGTTTAACAAAAAAAAAAACCCAGTTACTTGAAAAAATTAAAACAAGGGGAAAGGGAAAAGATAGGGGGAGACGTCTTTACAAGGGGGTAACCCCCCTCTTTTATCCCTTAATCCAATGGAACCAGGGACGATTCCCAAAAATCACTAGGAGAGAGATTTAAAAAAACTCTCTGAAAGGGCAAAATACAAAAAATAAAAAATTTAATTTTACCCCCGGGAATATTTAGCGTTAAAAAATCAAAAAAAAAGGGAATCGATTATCAAAAAAGGGGAAAAGGGGGGGACCACTGTTTTCTGGACATGTCTCTATAAAAACAAATATTTGCTTTTGAAGAAAAAAAAACTTATGGGCATTATCTTCTGACCTACAACCCATAAAAGGAAGTTAATAAACTATTGGAGGGGGGGCATAAGTTGGGATTATTAGTGAATCACAAAAAAAAATTGATGGTAAAAAACCCCAAAAAAACCCCCATTTTCTGGGGGGTTTCCAAGGGTGCATAAAGGGTTTTCCCCCCCATATGCCCCCATTGTGGCCAAAAGAAGTCTTACACCCCTTTTGAATAAAGGGGTCGCTTCACCTTCAACCCTTAGTTCGAAAACACCGGGAATTAAAAGACGACTCTAACTAAAAATTCACTTTTTTTAATGGGGGAAAAAATTTTTTTTTGCTCGTCGACGTGACTAGTTTGTATTTAAGTATCTCAACCATGGGGAGAAAACTGTAGAATTTCATTTAAACAATGGTTAGTAAGAACCCAAAATATTTTATTAGAAAAATGAATTTTTAAGTTTTAAAAACTATTTTAGATTTGCCCGCAATATTACTTACAGCTTTCTGGGGTACCCATGGGGCCCCTGCCCCCGCCCTACCAAATTTTTTTATGGGTGGGGGAGCATACGCCATTTACTGCCTCTGATCCCCTTTTTTGCAAGAAATTTTTCGGTTGGGGGTTTCATTGGCCCCCCCTCATGGTTTGGGGGGGTGATGTACGTTCTACCCAAATTTTTCGCTAAATTTTAAAAGATAAGATTCAATCTGCGGGTTTACCTTTTTTTTTTATCAGTTCAGATTTTTTTTTGGGCTTTTGTTACAGGTGATCTAAAGAATTAGAGTTATCACGCCCCCTTTTTTGGAAACATTAGCGGGAATACTGTCCCCGCGCGCAGATAGTTGTATCCACATTCAACAGATGCATCCCCCAGGGGGGTATATAGAGCCGCAGGGGCCCGCAATAAAAGAAAATTGGAAAAAAAACGGCTCATTATTGATGGAGACTTTGTCAGGGATATACTGGGAAAAAATTTGGGAAAGAGCTAAAGAAAATACAGGTATAAACAAAAAATGACTGTTATTAGCAGGGAAAAGGAAAGAAGGGTCAACGAATACAAAGGGAGTTTATTTTTTTTACCCATATAGTCAACTATAAAAAATTAAAAAATTAACACTGAGAAAGGGTACAGTATTGGCAGATATTGTTGTGAGGGGCATATTTTGGTCCCCAACGAAATAGAACCATAGGGAGCTCCTTTCTCCATAATTTCAAATAAAAGAAAATGAACAATTTGGGTTTTCCCCAATGGGTTTTATCCATTGGAAAACAAGTTTTGGTACGTTAAATAACTCAAGAAAATAAGTTCACTAGTAACAAAATAATGGATAAATAATAATTATAAAAAAATTTTAAATTGCGATAGCGATCTATAGTTTATATTATACAATGTCCATTTGTAAAAAGGCTATATTGGCACAATTCGGGAAAATTTAAAGTAAGAATATCTGAACACCCTTCCCGCATTAAGAAGGGCAATTTTCTCACTCGGGCGGTAGGCCTTTGTGGGCATCACGCAGGGCCCGAGATAGTTTTTCTGCTAGCCATTAAAAGTGGGGAAACCACAAATGTGGGATTTTGGCAGAGAAAAAGTAGCCTGGGGAGGGGCATGGATACAACTTTGGAGAGAGAGTACCTCAGGGGTGAATTATAGAGGCGATTTCCCTCAATTTTAAGAAATAGGGTTTAAAAAAGGGTTTAATTCTGCTAACTGGATAGATTTTGATTGGGATGTATATGTTTTTAACTGAGGGAAGACAGGGTGGGGGGTGGAGTCATAATCCCCCACTAAACACAGATTTCAAGCACTATAAAAAAGAGCACGGTTTGGGAATGTTATTGCCGTGTCAAAGGGTTCATTCAGCCTAAACGCATTGGCGCATGTACCCCCTGGGGATGACTAATAAAAGCAGCATATTTCTTTGTACCCCTATCCCTGGTGTTTAATCTTTTTTTTTTCTGGTGGTACTGGGGAAAGATGGAGGCTGAAGCGGGGCTGATCCCTGAAATATTGAAGACATGGGCCTGAAAAAATTTTGGGGGTGGCGGGGAGGCGGAGACAAGGGGGTGCGTGGGTTGGAAGCCAGGCTTGGTTGGCCTTTTTTTGGCAAAGTGTTGCCTCCATTTTAACTATCATTCCTGCATGTGACTAGCTTTGTGGTGGTTAAACACCTAAGATTCTTGGCTCTACTTATGCGTTTACGGCAAAGGCGGCATATGACATCGCTGGGTGAATCAGAGGCTTGCTCAAAGAAGGCCCAGGCTTGAGAGGTCCTGGACCTTTTTGACGGCGATAAGCGAGGAGCGGGATTTCCGTTGACCGTGGCTGGCGGAATCATATCAGCGGACTTCTGCGACCGCCCTCTCCCTTTTTGAGGCGGGACCCGTACTGACACTACCCCATCGTCTTCCTCCTCGTCCACTGATGAAGCGCTCGCAAGCAAATTCTGCTGAAAAGACCACGTTGGATCCGCAATGTCGTCATCATCATCATCAACACAGGTGACTTGGTCGTCCTGACTAGTGTTGAGCGATTTTTATCGACAAAGTTGAAATCGGCAAGGTTTTTATGGTGATCGAAATTTCCAGATCATGCGATAATTAAGGTTAAAATCTGAGCATCATCTATTAAGATCGCGCCTTTTTCGGCGCTTCCTGTAATTTTGGCGGCCAGCAAATCAGATTACAGAATAGAGCAGGGTGAGATGTGTGTGCGACGTTATGACTGGGATGTGTATGGTTGCAATTGGCTGGAAAAATCACATGACCTCGTTTTACATAGAACAGCGTTTCCTGTTTCAGCCTCAGTGTCTCTCAGCGTCTCATAGGGATAGGACCTGCGCTCTGCCTGTGGCCAAACAGCTCAGCGAAATTAGTCTATTTCTGCACAGAGAAACCTCTACTATTAGCTGTGATCCTTCCAATTTAGTTAGATTAGAGATTTGAAGATTTTATGTAGTTAGCTAGAGAATTTTAAAGCAGCATCTACCGCTGTAAATTCACGGCGGTGGGAGCGGGGGGGGTCCCCAGCGGGCGAACACAGACAAGCTCTATCTATAAAGAACACTGGATAAAGTTCACCAAGACTTAGTGTAGACATTGTAGTGGAATATCTTTATTTTAACAGTTTGCTATTGAAATATTTCCTGGATATTGGGCAGCCTGAACTTATATTGGATAAACATCATTTCTAGTAACTGCAGGTCTCTTTGTTAGCTGCAAAACTCCACTTTTATTATCAGTATACATTTCAGATAGGTGTTCATTTTCAATTTTACCCATTACACCTGTGACTGTTGATATATCCACCTTGCAGTTAAATTACAATACAGCAATCTTGTAGTCAGCACAGGTTGTTTGTTGCCAAAAATACCGTGTATCGTACGAAAACATCACAGTTATGTGTTTTTTGACTTTTGCGCACCCAGCATTGTTCATTGACGCAGCATCTACGTAAATCTTAAAACAGCAATTCTATATTCACCACAGGTGAATTGAAAGGTGCAAAAAATACCGTGTATTATACGAAAACATAACAGATACAGACATAACAGACTCCTTTTCCCGGCACTTTTTAATCTGGGGGTCAGACAGGTTTAATGGTCATACTGCGGTCCAGGACAGGTATAGTCAATGTCCAGTGAAACTAAAATGGTGGTTGAAAGACTCCTTTTTGCGGCACTTTTTAAATCTGGAGGTCATGCAGGTTTGGGGCTCATGCTGCGTTCCAGGACAGGGATATTCAATGTCCAGTTCAAGTAACATGATGGTTCAAATCATACTGCCTTCTGGCACTTTTTAATTTGTGGGTGATGCAGGTTTAAGGGTCAGGCTGTGGTACAAGACAGGGATAGTGAATGGTCTGTGACTTTTTTTCTGTGACTTTTATAACCTAAGTGTGTTGCCTAAGATGTAGCACGTATCCATTTGACTGTTGTGGATGTTAATTTCAGCTTCTCCAGCCTTGTTTGGGTGTAATAATGAAGGTGTTGTTGCTCTCCCATAGACTTTAATGGTAATCGCTCATAATCGATGCTCACTATCGAAAAACCTTATCGATAGCGGCCGACTATCGACTATCGCTCGATCTCGATAGCCAACGCAATCGCTCAACACTAGTCCTGACATTCTGCATCCAGGAGCTGCGGGCTACAAGCAAGAAGGACTGCAAGGCGTTGCCGACCGCCCGGGATTTTTGCCGATTGACCGGCTTCCTTCTCCTCCTCTGATGGCAACAGTAACTGGGCGTCAGAGCAGACAAAATCATCCTCTTTGGCCTCTTGATCTTTTAACATGCCTTCTGACCCCAACCGCATTTTGTCATCAAATAGGTCTTCAGAAAATGGATTATCCACAGTGGTGGGTACACGAGTTGACATTTGGGCTGCCTTCGCTTCATGTTGGACGGATGCTGATGATGCTGATGACGACATTTGTGTCCGTGACTGGGAGGACGAGGAGGTAAGACTGCTGGATGCAGGTTGCATTAACCACTGAAGAACAGATTGCAAGCGTGTTCGTTACTGAGATTCACAGGGCTCTGACCCAGCGATGACAGGCCTGACGGTCCTGCAACCGACAATCCGCTGGCATGCGTGTTGTCGCAAGCACTGGAAGGAGCACCTTCTCTCGTACCTCTACCTCCATGTGCTACCCCCCCTCTTTGCTCGCTTACCATGTTCAGAAAGATAAAAATTTGAGAAGGTATGGAAGAGTTTTGGAAAGTCTCTTATTAAAAGATGGCAAATCACAGCTATTCTCAAATCCCTAAAATCAAAACAAAATTGCTGGATTCAAATTTAAGTGCAAGGTACCTCTATCAACAAAGCTGGACTGACCAAAAGTGAAAAAAAACACCTATCTGAAATGTATACGGATAATAAAAGGTATTTTTGGCACCTATCAATACACCTGTGGTGACTACAAAATTGCTGGATTAAAATTTAAGTGCAAGGTACCTCTATCAACAAAGCTTGACTGACCAAAAGTGAAAAAAACACCTATCTGAAATGTATACGGATAATAAAAGGTATTTTGGCACCTATCAATACACCTGTGGTAACTACAAAATTGCTGGATTCAAATTTAACTGCAAGGTGGCTCTATAAAACAAGCCTGACTGACCAAAAGTGAAAAAAACACCTATCTGAAATGTATACGGATAATAAACAGTATTTTTGGCACCTATCAATACACCTATGTTGACTACAAAATTGCTGGATTCAAATTTAACTACAAGGTGGCTCTATCACAAGATGGCCTGCGCCAAAGTTAAAAAAAACACATATCTGAAATGTATACGGATAATAAAGGTATTTTTGGCACCTATCAATACACCTGTGGTGACTACAAAATTGCTGGATTCAAATTTAACTGCAAGGTGGCTCTATCAACAAAGCTGGCCTGCGCCAAAGTGAAAAAAACACGTATCTGAAATGTATACGGATAATAAAGGTATTTTTGGCACCTATCAATACATCTGTGGTGACTGCAAAATTGCTGGATTTAAATTTAACTGCGAGGTGGCTCTATCAACATAGCTGGCCTGCGCCAAAGTGAAAAAAACACGTATCTGAAATGTATTCAGATAATAAAAGGTATTTTTGGCACCTATCAACCTGTGGTGACTACAAAATTGCTGTATTCAAATTTAAGTGCAAGGTACCTCTATCAAAAAGCTTGACTGACCAAAGTGAAAAAAAACACCGTTCTGAAATGTATACTGATAATAAAAGTGGAGTTTTGCACCAAACAAATAGACCGGCAGTTACTAGTAAAGTTCTGTATCCGAATATAAGTTCAGGTGTCCCAACATCCAAGTAATATTTCAACAGAAAACTGTTAATAAAAAGCTATTGCAATGCAATGTCTACACTAAGTCTGGGTGCACAATATCCAGTATCCTTTAAAGAGCTTGTCTGTGCCCCCCCCCCACCGTGACTTTACAGGGCTAGATGCTCCTGTAAAATTCTCAGCCTAACTACCTAAAATCTGCAAATCTCTAATCTACCTAAGTTCTAAGGTTCACAGCTAAAAGTATAGCTGTCTCTGTGAACAAATAGAACAATTTCGCTGAGCTGTTTGCTGAGCTGTTTGGACAGAGGCAGAGCGCACGTCCTATTCCTATGAGACGCTGACACACACTGATCATGAACAGGAAGGGCTGTTCTATGTAAAACGAGGTCATGTGATTTTTCCAGCAAATCGCAACCATACACATCCCAGTCATGACGTCGCACACACAGCTCACCCTGCTCTATTCTGTAAGCTGATTTGCTGGCCGCCAAAATGACAGGAAGCGCCGAAAATGGCGCGATATTAATAGATTATGCACAGATTTTAACCTAAATTATCGCGTGATCGAAAAAATCTGATCAACATAAAAACCGTGCCGATTTCAACTTTGTCGATAATAATCGCTCAACACTAATGAAGACATCAGGAATAGCAAAGAATGCAGTCTTACATGCCTCCCAAGTTTGTCAAAATTATTTGGTTTTGTCTTCCAAACTTCCTCTTTTATCCTACCCCAAACATGCTCAATGATGTTCATGTCTGGTGACTGGGCTGGCCAGTCCTGGAGCACCTTGATCTTCTTTACCTTGAGGAACTTTGATGTAGAGATGGATGTATGAGATGGAGCACCATTTTGCTGTAAAATTTTACCCCTATTATGATAGGGAATGTAAGAGGTAGCTAATACTTCTTGATATTTTAGGCTATTGATAGTGCCTTCCACCTTGCAAATTTTTCGCTCCCCCATACTGAATGTAACCCCAGACGATGATCTTTCCACCACCAAACTTAACTGTTTTCTGTGTGTATCTTGGATCCATACAGGCTCCAATAGGTCTCCTGTAGTATTTGTGGTGGCTGTGGTGTAATTCAACTGAAGATTCATCTGAGAAATACAACTTCTGCCACTTTTCCAGCATCCATACATTTAGCAGGCTGTGGGCCTTGGCAAATGCCACACGTTTTTTTTAATTGCCTTTTGTTAAGTGCTGGCTTCTGGGCACTGATTCGACCATGGAGGCCATTTCGAGACAGAATCTTACAAACTGTTCAAGTTGACACAGGGACTTGAGGTGACCAGGCCTGTTGGAGCTGTGCTGAAGTGGAAGAGGGGCTGGCTTTTGATTTTCGAACCAACAAATGTTCCTCCTGAGCAGTTGTCTTGCGGGGTCTGCTGGACCTTGGCTTGTCAAAAACGTCTCCAGTCTCTTCAAATCTTTTTTTAATTCTTTTTACTTGACGCTGAGACACATTAAAGGTGTCAGCCACCTCTACAGTGGATCTGGTCTTCAATCTCTTGATAATCAAGGCTTTGGTCGCAGGGTGGATTTTTGGCATGTTGTCAGAGGTCAAGTTGCAGTTCAAGTGAAGGTCTGGGGTGCAGGAGTTCTTTTTATACACACCCACTAATTAACCGATTATTTAGTGAGCACAGGTGAGGCTGTAAACTAGGATTGGGTGCAATATATGTCTTGTCTAAATCTGACCTTTCTGTGTTCCTTACATGATCAATATTTCAGCAGTGATCTATTTATATTCGTTAAAAAAAACTAATTTTGTAGGGTTTCAGCTTTCATATGAGTCATTCCTAAAACCAATGGATGAATTTTAAGTCAGATTATAAGCTTTGGTTTCCACAACATGGATAAGCGACATAACTTCTGTCAGGGACTGTAGAGGCCATTTTCTTTTTCAATGCATTTCGGGTGGTCGTCTCATAGATTTTCTGTTGTACATATCATTGTCTATGCTTTTAGCCTTTGACTCTATATGATTGACTTCTCCAATCCCTAATGTTGTAGATACAAAGACGAGATCGAAAAGAAATGTATATAATACCACACAGGGAGATCACATCTGCACATTTATCACAACAATTATCTTCCTTGGGAAATCTTAAAGGCCATAGGTCTCAAAAGAAAAGAAAAGTCTTCAGAGAAACGCTCATAACTGCACTTGGGACAGGAGTATTACCACCAATTATCAACATTACAGCCTTATATACACTGGGTTCTTGATAGTCCTGAATGCATTGGGCTCAGCATGCTGGGTACTATAGACATCCATCATATACTCCAGCAGACGTTACGATTCTTCATCACTGTATGTATAATATTTACTATTGTTATAAAAATCCTAATCTATACACATCACACAGATACATTATGTAGCAGTTGCCTTATCCATACACAGTGTTGGACTAGTGTGTCTAGGGCCCACAGGTGCAGTTGATTCTAGGGGCCCACCAGTTGAGCTGTTTCTGGGCCCACCAGTGGAGCTTATTTAAGAGGCATACCCTACACCTACTATGATTGACTGTACATGCCTGCCATACTCTGCCTCTTGCTTTTTGCCCCTCTTTTTCTGCATTTTTGCCTCTTCTGAGGAAGCATATGCAATTAGAAAAACAATTAAAGGTCTATCATGCTCAGGGGCCCACCTGGGGTTTTCCCTATTCACCTGTGGGCCAATGCAAGCCTTTCCATACATACTGCTAATACATCCTGGTCTTAGATCCTCAAAAATTCCATAGAGAAGCTCCCCAATACCATTCATTCTCAGCCATGTGTCCATAATTCCTAGGAGGTCACCAGACATATAATACATAGATATGATCTTTAGCCTAAGATCTAAAACATTATTTCCAAACACTTCCATCCATGACGAGGATGACGGAGCCTCAACTCTATATATCAATATATTACAGCTGGGCAAATAGATCCTGTCCAGTAACCCGAGCTTCCCCAGACACCGAGAGATGGAGCAAAGCTTTACGGGGCAATAACACGTTATAATACTGACACAGAAAGTTATCTCAACTTTTTGATTGCTTTTTAATGGCTGTTGTTGTGTCCTGAGAGCAGATAGCACGGTGCAGTAAGTTATCTCTCCCAAATAATCTTTGCTACATCTGTACATCTATAACCACATAATTCTCTCATTTCTGTTGTTTGGAACATTGATACTTATAGACTCTCCTAACTGTCTGGACACGCTATGGGCACCACTACCATGGCTGAAGACCTCATTTAAACACCAAATATTTAATTTGATCTTTCCACCTATGTATCTTATATCCATCTATAGATATATCTATTGCTCTAATATCTATCTATCTGTCTGTCTGTTTATCTATCTCATATCTATCTAAACATCCAGTGGCATATCTAGAACTTTTGCTGCCCGTTGCGATCACTAAGTTTGTCTTCCCTATTTACAGACCACATTCCCCCTTTTTCAAGCCAGGCTGTCTCTGATACTATCCGATATCTAGCTGTCTGTCTACTTATCTATCTTTAAATCATGGTGCTAAGGTTCTAGATATCACTTCCTTCTCATCTGAGCCCCAACATTTATTTCTTAAATTTGTAACCGATCCATTAAAAAAAAAAGTAGTTTGCTCATCGGTACAAATCAATTTTTTTAGAGGTATTTTGTTCATTTTTTATTATTTATTTTATTTGTTTATTTTTTATTTTTACTGTTAATATCTCTGCTGTATATGTTTCTTTGCTCTTTCTGGTTTGTATAAGTAGAACATAATTGCCTCCTACAGGGAAGGTGTTACTTTGTCTCTTGATATATGAGGACATTGTGGCTTAATATCATATATTATCTATGTCACAAACTGGACATCACACTAACATGTGGCAGGGAAATAACATAGAGATGCAGCAAAGATAAACTTGACCGATAACGCACCATAATATCACAGGACAGTTCGTTAGCTAATCTTTTCCACTGCTTTTCAATGGGTTTTGTTTTGAGATAGGAGCAGCTAACACGGGAAACAATGATATCATGGTTAAGTTAAACTTTGCTACATCCATATTCTATTACTATTAGTGATGTGTATTTTCATTGTTTTCAGCTATTCTTATGGCTAAACACTGGTCCATGGCTCATGTACATATACTTTGTATGGAGATCTTCCTGTTACCTCTTATGTCATTTATTATTTCCTTGGATCAGATGTGTAGATTACCTCCTATGTCAGACCTGGAGGGGATAAGACAATTTGGAGATATCATGATAGGAGTATTACTGGCCATCAACTCTGACAAGATCTACCAAACACTGACCTTCAATGTAAAACCACCCAGGACTGACTGTAAAATGTAAGTAAGCTCAATGCCAGGCTGATGCTGGTGGTGTAGAGCTACTGTTTTTTCTGTTCAATGGTGTAGTTTGTAGAACATCTCTTATTTGGATTATTTCAATGTTCATTACCTTATATTTTGATGTCTGCAGATGTAAAAACATTTATCTATATTGTTTCATTTCTTTTTCTAGTCTTTACTTCAGTATTGGTGATCTGAAGGCTTTTCATTAAGTTGAAGTTTATCTTATTTGTTAATGGGGCTCCTCTGGTGAACCAAAAATCTCCTTGTGATGTTTTCTGTGCTCAGGGCAAGATCCATGTTTGATTTACTTGTGTTTAAAGACTTGGGTGGTGGACCAAATAAAAATAAAGCCAAATCTGTTTAAAGGTCAGCTGATCTCTTGGGTTTGACACAAAGCATTTACTTTATGTGAAGATAAATAGCTATTGAGTTTCTGTCATCAGACAGAAAAATTTAATGAAAGAATATTATAAAAATGCCAATTTTTGGGATAAAATTCAGAAGCATTTTTTTACTGAAAAATTCCTTTAGGCATCATTACATTTCCCACATCTTCAATACATTAGTATTGAAATGATTCCATGATTGAAATGGTAAGTCAATAGTCTGATCAAGGGCAGATACATGCCTACATAGTTAATACAGCTGAAAAAGACATATGTCCATTATGTCCATCCAGTTCAACCAAGGGTGAAGAGAAAATTTGGATGAAGCGAGGGGTATAGGTCATTTTAAAACTTTGTTGGCTTCTATTGATCAAGAATATGGAAGCCATAAGACATAAATCAATCAAGCTCTAAAGGAATTCTTTCTTCCTAATCCCAAAAAACAATTAGACTGGATCTACATTCTAACAAGAATTTGATGTAGCTCTATAAGTGGTATTATTTTCTACTAAAATTATTATCTAAGCCTTTTTTGAAGCCCTCACCTGTTCCTGCTGAGACCAGCACCCAAGATGGCTATTTCCAGGATTCCCAGTTCCTAGGGTAAAGAAAGCTTGTCACCTCTAGAGATTAAATATTATTTTCTCCAGAGGGAGGGTGTGGACCTTTGTCTGTTTAGGGCAGACCTAGACATCGTACGGCCTGCAGGTCACATCCGGCCCTCTAACTGGCTCTGACCGGCTTGCGTGAGATTTTCCGACATTACACATAATTCAGTGGTCCCCGATGCTGCCGCCATCCGCCGACCATTAAAATCCCAAGTCGATACCAGTCGCTAATCTATTGGCTTGGGACCTTGGTGATCAGTGATGGTGGTGGCTCCAGGGACTAACTATATGTGCATCCTCTGGACACACATGCAGTTACAGACTTCTGCGGAGCAGAGAACGAAGGCTCTTCACTCCATAGAGTACTCCAGTAAGTCACAAGTAGGTATACAGCACAGATGGCATGAGAGTGTCATCACGCTGCCTGCATGGCCTGATGGCATCACGTCGCCTCTGCATGAAGAATACGGAGAACAGTAGGAGCTTCAGAGAGAGAGGGAAAGGTGAGTACTTTTTTATTTTAATTAGCCCTCTCTACCTGCTGTGGAACATATAACCTGCCTATATACCTGCTGGTGGACCTATTTACCTGCTGGAGGTCATATAACCTGCCTATATATCTGTTGGGGAACCTATAACCTACCTATATAGCTACTGGGGATCTATAACCTACCTATATACCTGCTGAGAGACCTATAACCTACCTATATACCAACTGGGGGAACATATAACCTACCAATATACCTGCTGAAGGACATATAACCTACCTATATACCTGCTTGGGGACCTATAACCTGCCTTTATACCTACTGGGGAACCAATAATCTACCTATATACCTACTGAGGGGCCTATAACCTGCCTATATACCTGCTGGGGACCTATAACTGAGTTAAATATATTAGTCTAGCCCTTTAAAACCAATCCAATTTTCCATGTGGTCCCATAGGAAAATTATCCTTCCACAAGCTTCTCACAATAGTTGGTAGGAATTTGTCCCATTCCTCCTGACAGAACTGGTGTAACTGAGCCATGTTTGGAGGTCTCTTGCGCGCAACTGCCTTTTCAGCTTTGCCCAGAAATTTTCAATAGGATTGAGATCAGGGCTTTGTGATGGCCACTCCAAAACATTGACTTGGTTCTCCTTAAGCCACTTTGTAACCAGTTTGGCAGTAGCTTCGGGTCATTGTCCATTTGGAAGATCCATTTCCGCCCAAGCTTTAACTTCCTGGATAATGTCTTCAGATGTTGCTTCAATAATGTCACATAATGTTCTTTCCACATGATGCCATCTATTTCATGAAGTGCACCAGTCTCTCCTGCAGAAAAACAACCCCACAACATGATGCTGCCACCCCCGTGTTTCACAGTTGGGACACAGTTCTTAGGTTTCCAAGCTTCTCCTTTTTTCTTCAAAGGTAATGATGGTCATTATGGTCAAACAGTTCAGTTTTAGTCTCGTCAGACCACAGGACATGTCTCCAAAATGTAGGTCTTTGTTCCTGTGCATTTACAAACATTAATCTGGCTTTTATATGTTTCTTTTGGAGTAATGGCTTCATCCTGGCAGAGCGGCCTTTCAGCCCATGTTGATAAAATACTTGTTTCACTGTGGATAATGACACAATCTTACCAGCTTCCGCCAACATCTTCACAAAGTCTTTTTCTTTTGTTCGCGGGTTGATATGCACATGTCAGACCAAAGCACATTCATCTCTGACACACAGAACACGTTTCCTTCCTGAGCGGTATGATGGCTGGACATATTGTTTGTACTTGTGTATAATTGTTTGTACAGATAAACGAGGCACCATCAGGTATCTGGAAATTTCACCCAAGGATGATTCAGACTTGTGCGAGTACACAATTCTCTTCCTGATATCTTGGCTGATTTTTTTTTTTACTTTTCCATGATGTTATACACAGAAGCAGTGTGTTTCGGGTGTGCATTAAAATACATCCATAGAGGTATCTCTAATTAACTCAGATGATGCCAATAAAACATGACATCATCATTTGGGCTGTCCTAAATTGCTTAAAGGCAGAGTAATCCTATTGTATGGAAACTTTTGACTTTGCATAAAGTAATAAAAATGGCTGTAAATTTTGGTAATCCTAAACAGCTAAAGTTTATTCTTGTTTCATGTCAGATAGTGAGAAAAACATGCAGATGTGTCTTTTTCTATATTGGATGTAAACTTCTGGTTTCGACTGAATATGTTTAACCTCTCCTCATAACTAAGATGCTCCATTCATCTTGTTAGTTTGGTTGCTCGTCTTTGCACTCTCTCTAGTTCCATTATATCCTTTCTATATAGTGGAGCCCAGAACTGACCAGCATATTCTAGAAGAGCCTGCAGCAATGCTTTATATAGCGGTAATATTAGATGCCTGTCTCACGAGTCCAGGTCTCTTTTAGTACACACTAATATACTGTTGGTCTTTGAGGAAGCTGATTGACATTGTGCCTTCATGCTCTTTATGATCAATAGATACACCCAGATCCTTCTCAACGAGTAAAAAAAAGAGATGATGTACTTAACATCAGGATGGTCTATACTTTGTTAGCAATTGTCACTGTCACTACTCTGTTTGGAGTCATCAGGTGCCAGTCAAAATCCAACAGGAGAAATAAATTCATATACAGACGGCACTCCGTCCAGAACTCTTGAAATTGTGAATAATTCAGATATATAGATGTATTTTCCTATAGTGTTTTCACTTATCCCTCCTTTTTATTTACTAATCAATTTTTTCTAGTAAATTTTCTAATGGAGTGCCATCTGCTTATATGAATTTTTACGATTTATAGGTCAAGGAAAGTACAAAGGGAAATATCAAAGCTATTAGGCTTCTTAGATTTCCCATTGGTTGTTGTGTTATCATTGACTGTTTGGTGGACAAGGACTTATTTGGGCAATGCTTCCATGTGAAAAACTATGTACATTAGCTCTCCTTGGAACAGTCACGTGGCCATGGTCACAGCTCAATGGCTGGAGAAAAACCATATCCAGTAGGAGACAATAAGAGCCCCAGTGCTACATGGGAGAAGCCGCACAGGGGCAGATAAACAATTGTCCACACACCTTATATCCATGAGGAGGGCAATTGGTCAGTATAAAAATGCACATTGTGTAAGAACCAGTTTGTCTGTGTTTTCAAAGGGGCTTTACCATAATAGACAATGATAACATATTAATAGGATATGCCATCATTGTCTGTTAAGGACAAGTTCTGCCTCTATGACCCCCACCTACCTCGGGAACGGGCCACCCAAAGGTAACAGTGCTTACTGGAGAGCCGGCCGTGCTTGCGTAGTTATTCTTCATTCCATTCTATGGGAGTTCTGAGCAGAGATGAACATTCCGCTTCTCTGTACTGGGAACTCCCATGGAACACAATGGAAAAGAACTGGTTCTCCAGTCTGCGCTGTGAGATTCTGACATATTTTTCATTCATACTAGAACCTCTTTAAGTGAATAATGTCCTATTTTTAGTTAATATCTTTTTTATTGCTAGTAAAGTTAGGGTAGGGACCCGCAAGGCAGCGAAGACTCTTGTGGGTAGCGAGCTTGCATATTTTGGCCAAAATATAAAATAATACCTCATGTTTGATATGTTTTAAGTATTTAAATTTGCCCTGTGATACTGGAAACAAGGGGTGTCAGTATTTTGTGTTGGAAACAATATATGGTTTTGCACATCCAAAAAAAAAAAACTTTTTGAAAAAAAATGAGCATAGGTGCTCACTGGTGTGGTAGCGTTATACATACACATTCCAATATCAGTAGCACACCATCAACTAAAGAAACTATCAAAGGGGACATAGGAATTTTTGAAAAAGCATTTCTGCTACCTAGGATATATGAAAAAGTTTTGAGGTTCTTAGTTCACATTTTTGATCAAAACTGCTTAAGCCCACTTCCGAAGCGTCAATGGGACCTCAAATGCAGGTGAGTCCTCACTATTGTTACCTCTCTTTTGGATCTTGTTCAGACCTCCATACTTTCGATAGTGAAGGTACCAGCTTCTAAATACACTGCATTGATTTCAAAACCTGAGAAGGTGGGTTGAGTGCAGAAAACCAAAATGGAGGCAGCCACTCCTCCTTACACAAGCTAGAAACATTTTTTTGGGGATGTGCAAAACCATATATTGTTTTTGAAAAAAAATGAACATAGGTGCACACTGGGTGGCAGCAATATACATATACATTCCAATATCAGTAGCACACTCTTAAAAAAAAATTCATGTACCCTAGGTAGCAGAAATGCTTTTTCAAAAATTCCTATGTTCCTTTTGATAGTTTCTTTAGTTGATAGTGTGCTACTGATATTGGAATAAGTATTTTGTGTTGGCATTTGACATATGTTGGACAACCGGCTAAATCAAATAGTAAGGGCGTCATCAATTCGTTGTAAGCCAGCATGGTGCACCACACATAACCATATAACTGGCCCCTATATAAGCCTTATCTATGTGTAATTTTAACAATTTGCTCCATTATGGAAAGTCGGCATGTGAGTGGTTGTTTATCAGTATTTTTGCACCTGAGCAATCTCCCCTGTGTGGTACTGTAGCTTGTCTGCATACTGGTGTGAACCTCTTCTTATCCAACGTGCAGTTCTGTACTAAACAATTGCCCCCTCACGGATAGTTGGTGTTGGAGCGATTGTCTATCAGTATCTGTCCCTGTGAGGCTTCTCCAAGGTAGACCTGAAACCTTTATTGCCTCCTATTGGGAATGATGATTCTTTGTCTGCCAAGGAGCTGTGAGTATGGCCGCTTGTCTGTGATTTCAAGTGAATAATATCCAATTTTTCTTTGACCCTCTTGAAAAAGGTAAGAAATCTACCTCATTCTAGCCACACCAAAGTCTCCTCCAAAGGAAAGTGTCACTCATCTCAGGATAGCCCATGGTTAGTGTTGAGTGATTTAACCGAGAGAAGTTCAAATCAAGTCGATTTTTATGATTTTCTCGATCTGATCTGATTTTTTTCTGGAAAATTGGGTAAAAAATCGAGACTTGCAATCACGCCATTTTCACTGACTTTAAGCTGCTTCTTGCAGTTTTGGCGGCCATTCAATCAGTGCAGAGCACAGAGGGGAGTCAAAATGGCTGTAGGGATCTCATTGGCTACTAAAATCACATGACCCTGTTATGTGTATGTCACTGTATTTCCTGTTGAACGCCATTTCGACTTTAGTCTGTGAACTGAACACATTGCTCTCTCTCTTTGCTTGGTTGAAAGCAGGCAGACACAGTAATATGAATTAGATCAAGATTATGGCATGCACATTAGGAACCATCTTACTTTCTGTCCTGTTGGAGCAGTCAATTCCTTACAGGGCTTAAGCTTTGGAGTTAGTAGCTGATGACATCTTTCCTCAGTAGCATCTCTGCTACGTTTCGAGGGAATGTTCAGGCAGGCAGACACACCATTTCCCAGTGATTTGACAAAGGAAAAGCTGCTAGATAGATTAGTTAGGGTTGTGGTACGGCAAGATTAGGGATTTTTATATTGCTGACTGCATCTTTCCCATCATTATTTTGATTGCCCAAAGGTTTATTGCTTCAGTTTTGGGGGACAGCTAGTGTACAAGACACCGTTTACACATTCTGTTTCTACTCCTAGTTGCCAGTTGCAAAGTATAGGCATTTAAGAACACTGTTGATTTGCTGTCAGGGTTCTTCCATAAGACCCCATTTCCCAGATATTCAATAGAAAAAATAACTGTTTGCACGTCTATTTCCATGTGCAAAGTATAGCATTTAATGAACACTTAATTTGGTGGTTCTTCCATAAAGACCCTTTTCACAAAATCCATATATGAATTCTATTTCTGAGTTTCTCGACAGTCATTTTTTGACTTTGGTTGGCACAGCAACTGTAGGATCAAATGTGAATGGCCGTATTGAGGCATAATAAAGTTTTATCCTGTCCACTAATTTATCTTCTTGCTATTTATATGAGTGTGATAATGTAAACATCTTCTCATTTTGGGGAAAGGTACTTTGCATGTTATAAATGAATCAAGCGTGGATCTCTGAAAATCTTGTTGTCCCGGTTGCCAATGTCACCGAAAAGTAAACTGTTGCACGTCTTCTTCACAATGTGAAATACACAATCCACATTGAAAAAAATCAATGGTGCTATTGAAAAAAATCTTATTCCAAATACTCATTTCTTCATGCAGATTTTATTCTGAGTGTTCAAAAGGTCATTTTTGCTTTTTTTGTGGTCAGGCCACTGTAAAAGACACCAATAGTAAAGGTCTTATTGAAAAAAAATCTTATTCCATTTACTAATTTCTTCTTGCTTATTTTATTGAGTGTCCGAAATGTCATTTTGGCTCATTTTGGGGTCATGCTGCTGTAAAAGACAGCGATAGTTAATGTCCTATTCAAGAAAATCTTGTTTCAAATAGTAATTTCTTCTTGCTAATTTTATTGTGTCCGAAAGGTCATTTTTTCTGGTTTTGGGGTCATGCTGCTGTAAAAGACAGCTATAGTCAATGTCCTATTCCCAAAAATCTTGTTTCAAATACCCATTTCTTCTTTCTAACTTTATTCCTAGTGTCCAAAAGGTCATTTTTGCTAGTTTTGGGGTCAGGCTACTGTAAAAGGGGTGCCAATAAGGCAGTACTCCTGTCAGGGGCCCTAATCAAAAAGGAGACCAGTGATATGTTAAAAATAGGAAGTAGTAATGGGTGGGAGCCCCCATTTGATTTAGCTGCATGTGGCCATGAACTGCACCTATAACAACGGCCTTGCCAGCTGAACCTCCGTGTTCCCCCATTGGATGTTCTTGCTGACACCGCATATATGACATGTTCTTGGGCCCTGGTGCAAAAAGTGATAGGGGCTCCTGCCATGTGCCATTTCCAATACCGGTGTCTTCTTATGTGTCAGGGGGGCCCCTTAGCAGCTGGTACCGCTGTACCTGCTATAGCTACACAGTCCTCATCTTTTCAGTTAGCCATTGAAAAGAATGAATTATTTTAGCCTGTGACTTTTTTCTGTGACTCTTAGAGCCAAATTGTCTTCAACAAGTAGTTCCACGTATCCAGTTTACTGTTATGGATGGTAATTCCAACTTCTCCTCACCTGTTTCGGTATAAAAATTAACCTGATCATCTTCTCCCATAGACTTTAATGGGAATCGGCATTTGATCAAAAATCGAGATGGAAAAACGACACGATTTTCTTTAAAATTGACTAGATCAAGATTCTTTTAGAGATCGCTCATCTCTACTCACAATCAATAGACAACAGGTTTCTTGGCTGGACAGATGACTTAGACTTCACTCAAGGGGAGGGGGCTGTTATGAAATTTTATGGTGTATTACCCAAATACAAGTCACCATTCAGTAAACCCCATGCCCTAAAGCAATTGAAGAACAAAGAAAATACAATTTTACACAGTGTAAATAATAATACGTTATATACAGCTCCAAAATCTAGAAATAAGCAATAAGAAGAGAAAAACATCTAAAAACATGCAGAAACTAACACAATGCTGTCCTCCAGGTTTAATCTAGAATTCTATCAGATGCTTCAGGCCTTGATGTTCGCCATTGAGGAGGTCAACAGAGATTCCACCATCCTATCAAATGTTACATTAGGATTCCAGATGTATGACACCTGTAGTATACCTCACTATGAATTACAAGTAGCTATACAGTTTATGACGGAAACTAGTACAACTTTCACCAACGACTCTTGTCAGTCTCAATCAACCTTCGCAGCTGTTATTGGATCCATAGTTTCGGCCAACTCTATGGTCTTGGGACATTTTTTGGGAGCCTTCAAATATCCCCAGGTAAGAAGAGATGATCATATTATACATCACCTACCTATACACATTGGTGATTTAAATGACAGATACTAGAAGACAACATCATGAAATGACCACAATAATACGTATCAGGCTGAAAAGGCAAATAAGACAAAGTAAAAAGTGGTTTCTGGTTTTTAGTAATCATTGTCACTGGTAGTAGGTAGTGAAGGGAAAGATCAGTTACCAAGATCCAGATAAGTGGTGGCTAAAGAGGACAATCATGGCCAAAAGTTTTGAGAATGATACAAATGTTAATTTTTACAAAGTCTACTGCATCAGGTTTTATAATGGCAATTTGCATATACTCCAGAATGTTATAAAGAGTGATCAGCTTAACAGCAATTAATTGCAAAGTCAATAGTTGCCTAGAAAATGAACTTTTTCCCCCAAAACACATTTCAACTTCATTGCAGGCCTGCCTTTAAAGGACCAGCTAACATTGTTTCAGTGATTGCTCCATTAACACAGGTGTGGGTTTTGATGAGGACAGGACTGGAGATCAATCTGTCATGATTAAGTAAGAATCACACCACTGGACACTTTAAAAGGAGGCTGGTGCTTGGCATCAATGTTTCTCTTCTGTTAACCACGGGTTATCTCTAAAGAAACACGTGCAGTCATCATTGCACTGCACAAAACTGGCCTAACAGGGAAGAGTATCGCAACTAGAAAGATTGCACCTCAGTCAACAATCTATCGCATCATCAAGAAATTCAAGGAGAGAGGTTCCATTGTTGCCAAAAAGGCTCCAGGGCCCAAGAAAGACCAGCAAGTGCCAGGACCGTCTCTTAAAAGTGTTTCAGCTTCGGAATCGGGCTACCAGCAGTGCAGAGCTTGCTCAGGAATGGCAGCAGGCAGGTGTGAGCGCATCTGCACGCACTGTGAGGCGGAGACTCATGGAGCAAGGCCTGGTGTCAAGAAGGGGAGCAAAGAAGCCACTTCTCTCCAGAAAAAACATCAGGGACAGAATGATATTCTGCCAAAGGTACAGGGAGTGGACTGCTGAGGACTGGGGTTAAAGTCATTTTCTCTGATGAATCCCTTTCCGAATGTTTGGAACATCTGGAAAACAGCTTGTTCGGAGAAGACAAGGTGAGCGATTACCACCAGTCTTGTCTCATGCCAACTGTAAAGCATCCAGAAACCATTCATGTGTGGGGGTTGCTTCTCAGCCAAGGGAATCGGCTCTCTAACAGTCTTGCCTAAAAACACATCCATGAATAAAGAATGGTACCAGAATGTCCTCCAAGAGCAACTTCTCCCAACCGTCCAAGAGCAGTTTGGTGATCAACAATGCCTTTTCCAGCATGATGGAGCACCTTGCCATAAAGCAAAGGTGATAACTAAATGGCTCAGGGAACAAAACATAGAGATTTTGGGTCCATGGCCTGGAAACTCCCCAGATCTTAATCCCATTGAGAACTTGTGGTCAATCATCAAGAGACGGGTGGACAAACAAAAAACAACAAATTGTGACAAAATGCAAACATCAGTCAGGATTTGCTCCAGAAGTTTATTGAGAGCATGCCAGGGAGAATTGCAGAGGTCCTGAAGAAGAAGGGTCAACACTGCAAATATTGACTTGCTGCATTAACTCATTCTAACTGTCAATAAAAGCTTTTGTTAATCATAATATGATTGCACTTGTATTTCTGTATGTGATAAAAACATCTGACAAACACACATAAAAACCAGAGGGCAACACATCATGTGAAAATATAATATTTGTGTCATTCTCAAAACTTTTGGCCATGACTGTAGATCCTTATCGACAGGTAGACCTTAAAGAGAAGTCAACAGATTTCAAGGTTGGATTATAAGGCTGTTTTCCTAGATAAAAATGTAACTACAATAAGTCTGGTGCTGGCCAACCTAAGGTGCATGGTCTAGGGGCATCTTCTAGTTTTCTATTGTTAACCCCGACAAAGAGGTAGGAACCTTCTTGGATAGATTCCCAGGTAGCTACTAATTGGTGGCTGCTAGGAACCAGGGCTGGGACAAGGTATTCTAGTGCCCTAAGCAAACAAGGCATAAAGGGCCCCCCAAATGAAAAATTTAGCCCACTCCATGTCTCCTTGCCCCCCCTTTTCTGCATGGGATGAAGTGACGCCCTGCTAGGAACATCTGTAGCAGAGGCAAATTGTGTAACTAAGACAGGAGTCGTTACTTGGATGCTAAAGGATGCTAAAGCCATAACAAGTAACTAGGCCATAGGTCAAAATCTATGAATTAGCAAGATAAAGGTAGACTAGGGTAAACATTACATTCAGGCAAAACAGCATTAAATATTTGAGGACCTTATACAAGGGTAACCAGCCATATCTACTGATTTAAAGCTGCCATTTCATAGTGTCAATAGACTGGAATAGTATATATACTGTTTACATAATGTATATATATATTAATTTTGAGCATTGCACCTTCTTTACTATAGCGAGTGGCACTCGCTATAGTAAAGAAGGTGCGATTCCCAAAATTAATGGCAATAAATACTAAAAACGAACGTAGGCTGCATTCTATTTGAAACATTAAATCAGACCATCCGTGAGTTGAGAGGGACTGCCTCTCTCCTGACACGGGATAGCTCTGTGGCTAAGTATGTTATATATACTTTCTATTGAGACTTACAGTACATTCCTTAGCCTATTTACTAAAGTGGTGGGCCTATTAACCTTGTGGTCTTTTGGAGGTGGGTGGTTTTTGTTGGGTGGTTTTCTGGTTCTTTTTGTAATATTTTGTGTTTTTGTTATCATGTATTACTTTGTAGAGATGGGCGAATTGATTCTAACGAAGTGGTATTCGGTTTTAGAATTTCAGGAAAAACTTCGGTTCCGGACGAAGTCGAACTCTTGGCGGTACTTCGGAGGTGAACGAAGTGTGCTTTTGGATGGTTAAATAGGCGCGAGAGCACTTGGCGCTACATGGGGCAAAGCACTCTGGGAGGAAGGAAGGGCATAGGACTGCATGAATGTGCAAGAGATGAAGCCATCAGACGGACCGGCGGGATTCTGTGACGTCTACCGAACTATATTAAGAACCGAGCGCGCCGCTGGGAGCCTCACACTCCTCTCACGGTACTGATTGGGAGGTGCTTGCTGCGGGGGATAGCGCTTTCTGAAGAACTGATTTTTATACAGCGATTTTCTGGTGGGGTGTCTTCAGCTTGTCTCGAGACTGTTATCTGCATGTTCTATTTCTGATTTTTTGGGTATTGGATCTGAAATCCAGTGTGGCGTATCCACTGCAGCTGCATTTACATTCAATATCAAGTGGGATCTAAGCCAGTTATGTTGTATTAATTTAAAGATCATAGCGTTTTTACAAAATACAAATACCAATCTTCATCTTTTGGCTGCTGAATTCTATTGCGCAATTTACATCCAGGGGTTTATTAAAGCGGTGTTTTGTGGTGTGTGACAAATAATTAAAAACGTCTTTTTACAATCGCCAAAATATATACTATTTTTTTTTTGTAGCCTAATCTCAAGAAAGGCTAATTACAACTGTATCTCTTCGTTGTGTGCGTAGAAAACACGCAATTGTAACACGCTAACTAGTTTGTTGCGGCTCATTCTTTGGCGCAATTTACATACAGGGGTTAATTAGCGTTGTTTTGCTGGTGTGCTGGACAAAAATAAAACAGTCTTTTTCAAAGGCACAAATATATTATATTTTTTTTTGTGTAGCCTAAATTCACAAGCAAAGGCTAATTACAACTGTATACTCTTGTTGTGTGGCGTAGAAATAACACGCATTGTTTAACACGGCTATAGTTTTGTGCGGTCAATTTTTGGCGCAATTTACCAGCCAGGGGTGAATTAAGCGTTGTTTTTGCTGGTGGCTGACAAAAATAAAACCGTCTTTTTTTCAACGCCCAACCCCCCCCCACCAAATATATATATATTTTTTTGGTAGCCTATAATTCACACGCAAAGGCTAATTACAACTGTATCTCTTGTTGTGCTGGCGTAGAAAAACACGCAATTGTAACACGCTACAAAGCACTAGTCTTGTGAGGCTCAATTCCTTTGGCGCAATTTACATCCAGGGGTTAATTAAGCGTTGTTTTGATGGTGTGCTGACATAAAAAATAATCCGCCTCTTTTTCAACGCCAAATTTATATATTTTTTTTTTGGTTACGCCTATCTCACAAGCAAAGGCTAATTACACTGTATCTCTTGTTGTGTGGCGTAGAAAACACGCAATTGTTAACAGCTTACTAGTTTGTTGAGGCTCAATTATTTGGGCGCAATTTACATACAGGGGTTAATTTAGCGTTGTTTTGCTGGTGTGCGACAAAAATAATCCGTTTCCTTTTCTACGCAAATTATATATACTTTTTTTTTGGTAGCCTAATTCACAAAGCCAATGGCTAATTTACAATGTATCTCTTGTTGATGTGCGCGTAGAAAACACGCAATTGGTAACACGCTACAAAAGCTACTAGTTGTGCGGCTTCAATTCTTTGGCGCACTTTACATCCAGGGTTAGTTAAGCGTTGTTTTGCTGTGTGCTGACAAAATAAACCCGTCCTTTTGCAACGCAAATATATATTTATTTTTTTGGTAGCTAATTCACATGCAAAGGCTAATTAAACTGTATCAACTCTTGTTTGTTGTGGCGTAGGAAAAACACGCAATGTACACGATACTAGTTTGTGCGGCTCCCTCAATTCTCTTGGCGAAATTTACATCCAGGGGTTAAGTAACGTTGTTTTGCTGGTGTGCTGACAAAAGATAACCGTTCTTTTTCAACGCCAAATATATATATTTTTTTTTGGTAGCTAAATTCACAAGCAAAGGCTAATTTACAACTGTTATTCTTGTTGTTTGTGGCGTAGAAAAAACACGCAATTTGTAACACGCTACGTAGTTTGTTGAGGCTTCATTTTTTGGAGCAATTTACATCCAGGGGTTTAATTAGCGTTGTTTTGCTGGTGTGCTGACAAAATTAAAACCGTCTTTTCAACGACAAAATATTATATATATTTTTTTGGTAGACTTATTCACAAGCAAAGGGCTAATTACAACTGTATCTTGTTGCTGTGGCGTAGATAACACAGCCATTGTAACTACGCTACTATTTGTGCGGCTCAATTCTTTGGCGCAATTTAAATCAGGGGTTAATTTTAGCGTTGTTTTGCTGGTGTGTGACAAAAATAAACCGTCTTTTCAACTGCACAAATTATATATAATTTTTTTTTGTAGCTTAATTCACAAGCAATACGGATAAATTACATCTGATATCTCTTGGTTGGTGTGTGGCGTAGAAAACACGCCATTGTAAAAAAAAACACGCTACTAGTTTGGTGCAGGGCTCAATTCTTTGGCGCTTTTTACATCCATGGGTTTTTTAAACGTTGTTTTGCTGGTGTCGCTGACAAAAATAAACCCGTCTTTTTCAACGCAAAAAATATATAAATTTTTCCTTAGCTAATTCACAAGCAAAAGGTTAATTACAACTGTATCTCTTGTTGTGTGGCGTAGGATAGAAAACACGAGCAATTGTAACACGCTACAAAGCTACTAGTTTGTGGTGGCTCAATTCTTATTGCGCATTTACCATCCAGGGGTTAAATTTAAGCGTTGTTTTGTGCTGTGCTGACAAAAATAACCCGTACTTTTTTCAACGCAAAAATATATAAATTTTTCCTTAGCCTAATCACAAGCAAAGGTTAATTACAACTGTATCTCTTGTTGTGTGGCGTAGAAAACACGCAAATTGTTAACACGCTACAAGCTACTAGTGTGGTGGTTGGCTCAATTCTATTGCGCAATTTACATCCAGGGGCTTAATTAAGCGTTGTTTTGCTGCTGTGCTGACAAAAATAAACCGTCTTTTTCTAAACACCGCAAAATATTTACATTTTTCTTGTAGGCCATAATTCAGCAAGCGCAAAAGAAGGTTAAAATTAAGCCTGTTTGTGCTGTTACATTTAGTAAAAACACACCCAGTGATTGTAAACGACACATTCAAGTAAATTTTCCTGGCAATTGTGGAGCGCAATTATATATCCAGGGCATAACCCAACGCTTGTTACTGGGTTCTATTTGAGTCAATAACGGGTGTATTTTTTATCATATAAGATAGCTTCATCAATCAGTGTCTGTACAATTTTTAGTATCAAACAGTATCGTCAGACAGTAGAGGTGGCAGGGCTCTGCATACTGCGAGTGGCGAATGGCACAAAACATTTTGAAACGGTCCCAGGTCGCAGACAGCAAGTGGGGACGTCGCAGCGGGGGTCACTCGGTGAGGCCACAACTGCCGCTGTCCATCTAGCGGCCGTGTGTTGTTCAGGCAACCCCAAGGGTTCTAGATTGGTTGTTAGGTCAACCTCTTCCTCCCAGATGACATCTTGGACAAACCCAGCCAAGAGCTCGGTGGGAACGTTCAGACACAAAACACGTAGTTGGCTGGCCCAGGGAGCGGCGTCAGCGGCCTCACCTGTGTCCTAAGCCCGCCTCTGTCCCACCAGTTCCCTCAGCCAGGGATCTACTATCGTGGTCTGGGCTTCTGCGCACACTACTTATAACGACGGATGGTAACAATTTGAGGAGGGGCACAGTCAGCAGCTACTTGGACAGCGAAAGAAATGGGGGCCAATATCCCCAGGGCTACTTGCAGTAGGCGGCAAAGTATAGATGTGAGAGTGGCTTGGGAAGGTCATTGTGGTGAGGAGGTCAGCTCGGCTTAACCAAGGAACGGTGATGAGGCAGTAGATGAAGATGAAACACAAATAGACTGATGATGTAGCCGAACCTAACTTGGGTGCCGGGTGAAGCCAAGGGCTTCATCATCGTCAGGAGAAGGGAGGGCGTCAGCTTGCGCATTCAGGCAGCGGCGCACAGCCAGCAAGTGGTTGTGTGGCCCGTGAGTCAGCAGGGTGGTGCGGTAGCAGCAGTGTGACGTTAGGTCGGGAGCCAAGCGGCCCACGGGGTAAGAAAACCCGCTTCGCAGTCCCAAGACAGTAGCGGAACAGGGGGTTACTCAGCGTCGGCTAAGCGGCCGGCTAGTAGTCACTCAGTGCGGGAGAGTTGGCGGTTAATTCTGCTACTCGGCGGGTCTGTGGCAGTTCTTTGTATGCCACGGAGGAGCCGGAAATATGGGTTCATGTATGAATCTGATGTGGGCAGAAAGTGATGCGTTGGCCAGGGAGCTAAGAGTTGCACATCGGTCCCCCTGCTGTCAACACATGAGCGTCACCATCCGGTGGCCGGGAGAAACGTGGCTCAGATGTGGTCTGTCATACTGCACGCTGCGCAAGCAGCGAGCGGGCCGTGCGCAGCATGCCATTTCAGCCAGTCAAGGCTCTCACCACCTCTGAGAAGGCAACTGTTCTCTTTGACCATCCTCTCCCGGTCCAGAGCTCCTGCTCCTCGCTACTCATGGCGCCAGCACAGTCGTACAGAGAGGCGATTGTAAACGAGAACAACAGTTTGCGTTCCAACCATCCTAAGGTTCTGCAGCTGACGTGCTCCTGTCCAAGTTGTTGGTACCCTTTTTTTTTGCAGTCCCTCCTTCAAATGGTGGATTGGCACCATTCAGAGATTTAATGGCTTGTGCCGAGCCGAGAAGATGGAGAGGTCCAAGCCGTATTTTTCTTTTCCAAAAAAGGCAGTACAGCACTTCATAACATATGTAGAACAGAAAGTGGAGTCCCAGGTCTTGAGCTTATCGGTTTGTTCCATGGTACACGGCCAGCCGGCGGACGTCTGGTGCTGTAACTACGGGTCAGGGCCAGTACATGTCCTTTTACGGCCCCACTGGTGTGAATGTGCTTTCCTGCCCAGGCACACCAACAACTTGGACAGGAGAAGCCGGCTTTCTCCTCCACGTTGTCTAACTGCTGAACCGCAATGTCCGCCTCCTCCTCTCCACCCCACCACCATCTCAGCCGCTCCAACAAAGTACTGCTCCATCATACCACTTGTGTAGGGCACAGCGGTGTCACGCAGTTCTACACCTAGTTGCTCCTCGGCGTAACGAATGTCACACAGGGGAGGAATGCTCCGCGTCATTGCATAGACAAGGTAAATCGATGTGTGGCACTTTCTTCACGCGCCAACTGCAATTCGGGAACCATGGGTGACGGACCAATGGAGGAACATGGTCGTCCGCGCATGCACCGAGGAGGGATGGTCATGCGAACTGATGGCGCACGTGTTTCTATCTGGTTGTTAAAAAGGGTTTAATTGAAGTCTTCCACCGTTCTTCAGAAACAATTCTGTAAAATGGCCAGGAATCTGTGCATGCACTTTACTCCATTCGGATCAAAGCCAGGAACTCCCTCATCGAGTTTGCAGAGGTCTCAGAACGGACCTCCCCCAAACACGGCTCTCTGATATGCGATGTTTCCTCCAGCTGGAATTCCCAGCTGCTCACGGTGGGACCTACGGCTGTTTGAACAGAGAAAGGCCATTAACGATTTTTTGATGATCCAAGGCAGACAGAAGTACTCCCCTGTGAAAACTCTTGATGTCAGCAGCAGTGCGCTCATGCGTGACACCTTGCCGTTTGTTGAGGCCATTCGAGGAGCACGTTATTTGGCAGATCGCCAGGACTACCGAGATGAATTAACGTCATTCCCTACTGCTTAATGTCCTGGAATCGCAGAGCTGAAATAAATCTGTCTGGGGCAGGGGACATGGGAGATGTGGCGACTACATCTCGTGGCAACATGGTCCACGGTGGGGACTGAAATGGAAGGAGGTGGAGGGGAGGACATGGAGCAGAGCATTGTCTGGTGAAATGAGTGGATTTTCTACCAGGTGACAAGAGAGGAGGAGAAGGAAGCCAGCTGGAGGAGGATGGATGGGAGATAGGAAGAGAGGCAGATGACTCCCAAGCCCGTGGCAGTATACAGTGGAAATGGAGGCAGGGAGCCCCCTCTGGGATGTCTCTTGTGCAGATTGTCCCGCAGCATGCTGATTTGCCTGGCTAGTGAAAGCAGTGAATAGTCAGGCATCGCAAGAGGGATGTCTTCAGGCCTCTCCACCCATTGGACCCTCGCTACCGGTCCAAAATTTGGGAGCCTTTTTCCCAGCTATTGTGAGGGAAGACAAATACTCAAATACTATTAGGGAAAATCCCTCCGTAATCAGTTGGCCGCCTGCTATGTGCGGCCATCGTCCTCCTCTGACAGGTTCTGACCGGGGGGTTTCCTCAGCGCTCAACGTATACTGCTCGCGGCTGCTCGGGGGAAGGTGGGGGGAGGGTTGGGCAGTCCAGCTCAATCTGCAGTAACCTAAGTTCTGGAGGTCACTATTGAGCAGCTTTCCTTTACACCGCCTAGTGTGGAGGGCAGTCACCAGCACCACCAGCAGCAGCCGGACATGGAGCATTCCCTGAACCAACGGTTGTGCGCCTACTTGGACAGCACTCTTGCCACCCCAGTTAGAAGATCCGCTGCGACTACTGGGCAGCCAAAAATGGATGTTGTGGCCGCAACTTGCCCGAGTTTTGCAGCTGGAGGAAGCTGTCCTGCCGGACAGTAGTGGTGGCATCATCAGCAGGCGGGTAGTCTCAGCTGAGGGCGGGGGGGGGGGCCCCATTCGTTACCCAAGGAGAAAGAACACCCGCTTGTCACGGGAAAATTTTTGAACGACTGACCTTGTCAAGATGATCAGGCGTGGATCGGCCAGGGATTTCCACACACCAATGCCTTAGGCGTCAGTCTTGGGTTCATATACCTGACTCAGCCACTTTTATGATGCGCCACCCGCCTGATGCACACACATCTGCTGATAGTTTCTACATCTGCCTACACCCGTCTTTACCCAGGGATGGTATTGCCACCCAACCTCAACACTCTGTCATTGTGCCACTATATGTGCTCATGCTGCTAGCCTGTGTTGCTGTGCTGGAGTGATCATCCACACTGTGTCCATTGTGCCACTCTGCGCTCTTGCGTTCTTTCTTGCCAACCTCCAGATTGTTCATTGTGCACTCTCTGACCTCATGCTTTGCATCATGTACAGCACCTCCTCACTCTCGTGTAATTGGTGCCAATGCCTGACATCATGCTGCTGCCGCCGTGACATCCCGCTCCTCAGTCATTGTGCCGCTCTCTGTGGCCTAATATTTTTGCCACCTTGCCAGAATTTCATTGTGCCCACTCTCTACTATGCTGTGCTGCTGTGGACTCCTGTCGTGCCCTCCACACTGGTGATCATTGTGCCACTGTCTGACCTCATGCTGCTTGCCGTGGCTTGCTGCCGCTGCCCCGACACTGGGCCTACTCTAGTTTTGCCACCTACCAGAATTTGTCATTGTGCCATACTGTCTGACCTCATGCATGCTGCCGTGGCTGCTGCCGTGCCCTCCACACTGTGTCATTTGCCCCAACTGGTTATGACTTATGCTGCTGCTGTTGCTCCTGCGTGCCCCCCACACGTGTCATGTCCCACTCTTTGGCCTACCTCCTTTTTTGCCAGCTCCAGAATTTGTCATTGTGCCACGCCTGACCTCATAATGCTGCATGCTGTGACCTCAACTGTGCTGATAGTTTGCCACTCTGTGACCCTATCTGTTTTTCCACCCTCCATAATGTACTTGTGCCCTATGAGACCCGCGCCAAATCATACTGCTGCTGCAGTGAACATCCACACGGTAAAGTAATTGTGCCACTCTGTGGCCTTATCCTGTTTTGCCACCTCATAAAGTCATTTGTTGACACTGCTGACCTATACGTGCCGCTGTGACTACATGTGTGATTGTGCCACTCTCGTGCCCTAATACAGTTTTTCCCACCTCCATTTTGTCATGTCGCCACTGTCTGACCTCACTACTGCTGCCGCGTGACTCTCCACACTGTTTCATTGTGCCACTCTGTGCGCCTCTAATGTTTGCCGCCTCCATAAATGTCATTGTTGCCACTGCCTGGACCTCATACTGCTGCCGCCGTGACCTCCACACTGTGTGATTGTGCCACTCAGTGGCCTTATATGGTCTTGCCGCCTCCATAATGTCATTGTGCCAACTGTAGTCTGACCTCATACTGCCTGCCGCCCGTGACCTACATCACTGTTGGTGGGGGGCTGGGTTTGTGCACTCTGTGGCCTAATACTGTCTTGCCGCCTCATAATGCATTGTGCCACTGTCTGTCCCTCATAACTGCTGCTGCGTGACCTCCCACACGGTATCATTGTGCATCTGTGGCCTTACTACTGTTTTGCCACCTCCATAATGTCATTGTGCCACTGCACTGGACCTCTTATGCTGCCGCGTGTCACCACCACTGTGTGATTGTGACACTCATGTGGCTAATACTGTTTTTGCCGCCTCCAGTATGTCATTGTTGCCTACTGAATGACCTTTGCTGCGGCTGCAATGACCTCCACACTGTGTGATTGTGCCACTCTGTGGCCTTTTAGTGTTTTGCCGCCTCCTGAATGTCATTGTGCCACGCCTTGACTCTCATTGCTGCTGTGGCTGCCGCCGTCACCTCCACTCTATTCACTAATGTTGCCACTGATGCCTCAGCTTGTTTTTTTCCAGCTTTCGCTTGCAGACCTTTATCAGGACTACTTTCCAGCTTGAGTTTTTTGGTCAGTTTTGCCCTCTTAAGTGCCCAGGGAATTTTATAGTGAAGAGGGATTTAAGGAGCGGCGGCAGTCATTGTGCGTGTCATACTAAAAAAATAAAATAAAAAAAATAAAAAAAAAACCCCCCCCCCCCCCCCCCCCCCCCCCACAACATTGTATGAAGACCAAACCAAGCTCCCTCTGCATATTTAAGCATGGCACAACGTTCTACAGCAACCTGCAGGCTCTGGGCAGACAGGAAATAGCTGTTTTTTTTTTTAACGTGATTCGTGCGAAGTATTCGGGGAAACGAAACGTATTTTGTCGGAAAATTCGGCGGATAGTGAACCCGAACCGTATTTTTGAGAATTCGGCCCATCTATAATTATTGTAATTTTATTGTATGTTTTAACTAGTTATAGTGTTATATCTCCATTAAGATTAAAAAATATGTTTTATACCAAGGTAATTTTTGTTGGTGTCATGCAGAGTAAGGTAACATAGCAGCATATTCAATTTACAAAAGGGAACGTTTCGGTCCAAACAGGACCTTTCTCAATGGAATCTTATGTTTAATCATCATTTAATTTCATCTCAAAATTTTTTCACATTTTTTTTAATACCAGTATATTCATCTTATAGCGCCAACTCAAACGATTCAAGATGTATATACTGGTCTCATAAAAAAATGTGAAAAAATTTTGAGATGAATTTGAAAGAGGAATAAACATCTAGAAGATTCCGTTGAGAAAGGTCCTATTTGGACCAAAACATTTCCTTTTGTAAATTGAATATGCTGCTATGTTACCGTACATGATTTTTTGAATTATGACGCCGAATAGATAACTAAAAGAAATTTTAATATTTAAAAAAAATAAATTTATGGCTAATAAAATCTAATGATCTTCAAAATCAACTCACGGAGGATCTGGTTTAATGTTTCAAATAGAGTAGGAAAATAAAAATTTTTTTTGATTTTTTAAAAAATAATTCTTTTTTTTGAGAATAAATTAATGTCTAATAAAATCTGATGATCTTCACAATCAATTCACGGTTGATCTGAGTTAATGTTCCAAATAGAGTGCAGCCTACGTTCGTATTTATAACAACATACAGAAAAAGGGGAAAACATTTTTAACTCAGAAGAAAAACAGAAACATGGCCATAATCATCTAGTAAAGATGAAGTGGAGACTAAAACAGCATAGAGGCAACATAGGCAGCCTTGCTATTAAAATAAAAATACCTGTGCTGCTGATTGGTGTAATCACATATATATCACCACTAGGTGACAGGAAAGCCGCACCTTTTAAATTGAATCTATTCAATAGCATGCTAAAAAAAGCCAAAAAGCCACAGTACCATACGTTGGGAGGACTAAACAGATGCACAAATACCCGTTAGACAGCCACTCGCACACCTTCCATGTTGAGGGGGGCGGGGCTGCTGATATTCTACTGGCATCCAATCCCAGTCTTTGGGCAAAAAAAAACTTTTTTCACATACTGGAAAAATATCAAAAATGACGGTATTGGTTAACATAATGGCACACTATGTTGTTAGCCTGCAAGCCTCCTTCACGGGCTCCTCATTATATTGCGCAGGGTCCCTACACTCCCTTAAAATCACACAACATACAAAAAAAGGGGGAAAAAATGTTTTAACTCAGAAGAAAACAGAAACTTGGACATACTCACTGTAGTAAAGCTAGAAGTGAGACTAAAAACACAGCTAGAGGCAACATAGGCCCCCTTGCTTATTAAATTAAAAAATTCCAGGTGAGATGATTGGTGAGTAATCCATTTATCTCTCCACTAGGTGGAACAGAAAGCTTCACCTTAAATTGACCATCTATTCACATAGCATGGCCAAAAAAGCTAAAAAAGCCACAGTACAATACGTTGCGGAGTCTAATTCGTATTTATAGACTGGAATAGTAGGCATCTAGACCTGTTGGGGGCCAACAGCTAACAGGCAGGAGATTGGAGCTACAATAGGGGGTTATAATGGATAATAAAGTAAAGGAATAGTGAGAACTAAAAAGTCAGTAGGCAGCAGAATGAAAAGAGGGGAGAAGAAGAGACACTGGAAGAAAAGAGAAAAAAAGCCAACTTTAAGTTAGGTAAGGAAAAATAAGTACAAAAGTGAAATGTGGAAGGATGGTCTGTATTGTATAGAAAGCATTGCTTGGCATATACTAGTTTTCCAAATTTCCAGATCTCCCATATTTGATAAAATAGTGAGTTAGAAATTATTTTTCAACTATATTAAAAAAAATACTAAAATCAATTTCACATTTAAAAAAATTAAATTTATGGATTTTAGTTTTAATTTTGTCTCTTATTGTCTTCCAGATCAGTCCATTATCAAGCATCTCTCTTCTGAGTAACAAGAAAGTGTTTCCATCCCTCTTCAGGATGGTTGCCAATGATAAAATCCAATCTATTGGACTGACTCAACTTCTTCTGAACTTTGGCTGGACATGGGTTGGTCTTATAGCGAGTGACAGTGATTACGGTCTTAGGGGATTTTACCCAATTAGAGAAGCGTTGGTCAAGGCCAGGGCATGTGTGGCTTTTACTTAATATATCCGGCTTGGTCAACCAGATCACAATGCTCCTCGAATAGTACGGACCATCAAAGAGTCCACGGCTACGGTTGTCGTCGTGTTTGCTTTCGAACCTGATATTATTCCTCTTGTTAATGAGATGATGAATCAGAATGTTAGAGAGAAAATTTTTATTGGCAACGCCGGTTGGATCAAGTCAGCCCACTTGTCAACAAGTAATTATTTTCAGGTTTTAAATGGTACACTTGGCTTATCTGTCATTAGCTATGCTATACCAGGCTTCGCACAGTTCCTGAATGATATTCACCTTTATGGATCTACTAGACCAAACTGGGTGAAACAATATTGGGAGAAGATTTTCAACTGCACATTTACATATGGTGACAATATAATACGTTCTGGGAAGACTCCAATGAGGAACTGCACCGGTATGGAGCAACTAGATGATATAATGGCAACTACTACTTTTATCAACGGCCTAAGATTTAGCTACTATACGTATGCCTCTGTATATACCTTGGCTAAAGCTCTTGATGATCTAACAATCTGCAGGCCTGGGGAGGGACCATTTTCTAATGGGACCTGTGCGAACATTTGGAATTTCAAACCATGGCAGGTAAATCCAGAGTAAGGATTTGCTCTGTGAAATCCAAGATAACTGGGTTTTTCAAAGTTCTCGTAATTACATTTTAGGCTGCATTCAACAGAACCAGTTCCTTTTCCAGTGGCAATAGTCTGTTACTGGTTATGAGCCATGAAATTACTAGTCCTCTCTAGGGATGAGCGATACTATCATCAAAAGTTGAAATCTGCACAGTTTTTAAGCTTATCGGAATTTTCCGATGACGCGATAGTTTAGGTGAATATCTTATAGATAATCGTTTACTATCGTGCCTTTTTTCGGCGTTTACTGTCATTTTGGCGGGCAGCCAATCAGCTCCAAAGATAGGGAGGGGTGAAGAGGATGTACGACGTCATGACTGGGTGGTGTATGGATCTCATTGGCTGCAAAAATCACATGACCTCGTTTTATGTATGCAACTCCATTTCCTGATCAGCCTTATTCTTTCACTCTCTCAGTACTGAGCAACATGTCTCACTGCCTGTCCCAATAGCTTTTGTTACAGCTCAGGGAGACATTCTTTTTTCATATAGAAAACCATGCTTTTAGCTGTGAAGCTTAGGATATAGCTAGATTAGAGAACTTTACTTCTTGTTTAGTTAGAGAAAGACTTGTAAAGAAGACATAGTGCTGTATGCAGCCACTAGGTGGAGGGGGGGGGGTCGCAAAGGAACGTGTATATTGTGCAGCCCAGCCCGTCTTCTCCTGAACTCGCATTGAAATAGCAATGTTTTCTCAACACTTTTTTAGCAGCAGACCTCACAACTGAGGCAAAATTGTCCTGTTTATAGTTCTATTGGTGTCACTGCGTTTCAGTTTTGCACAAATCTCTCACTTGTATGCACATTGGATTACAGATATTTTATAGTAACATAGGCCTGATGCCAGCGTTGTAAAACCGCCGTATCTCATCCGTAGAACTTTTCAATACTTGTATATTGCCATCCGTGCGTCTCACTTGTACGCAAATTTGGTTACATATATTTTATTTTAACTGGTGCCTGTTCTGAGCCCTGGCAAAACATCCTATCTAATTCATACAACATTTAAAGCGTTCTATTGTAGTCCCTGCGTTTCAGTTTTGCGCAAATTCAAATGGGGTTACAGATATGTTATAGTAACTTGTTCCTGATGTCAGCATTGTAAAACCGCCATATGTCATCCCTATAACATTTAAATAGTTCTATTGCACTTTGTGCGTCTCAGTTTGGCGCAAATAGAGCACTTCTATGCAACTTTGGTTACAAATATTTCATAATAACTCGCACCTGTTGTCAGTGGTGCGAAAACCACCATATTTAATCCATATCACTTTTAAATAGTTCTATTGCAGTCCGTGCGCCTCACTTTGGCGCAAAGAACTCACTTGTATGCAAATTTGGTTACAGATATTTTATAGTAACTGGTGCCTGTTGTCAGTGGTGCCAAAACCGCCATATTTAATTCATATCACTTTTAAATAGTTCTATTGCACTCAGTGCATCTCAATTTGGCCCAAATAGCGCACTTGTACGATAGTTTGTTGAAAACTATAAATTCCTAGTCCTACTGGACAGTTGTAAATTTCAGGGATTGAAGGAAGAACACTGTTGATTTGTTGTTACGGTTCTTCCACCAGACTGCATTTCACAGATATTCGATAGAAACAATTCTGTTTCTAATCCTAGTTGGCCGTTGGAAATTAGAGGGATTTAAGAATATCTGTGATCTGCCGTCTTTGCAGTACAGTTTCTCAATAAGAGACTGTGAAAAACTCTTCTATACTTTTTAAATGTTTAACTTTCTGAACATGGAGTGAACTACACGTGGTAAGCGTCGCCAATCTGTTCTTCAGTGGTTAATGCAACCTGCATCCAGCAGTCTTACCTCCTCGTCCTCCCAGTCACGGCCACAAATGTCGTCATCAGCATCATCAGCATCCGTCCAACATGAAGCGAAGGCAGCCCAAATGTCAACTCGTGTACCCATCACTGTGGATAATCCATTTTCTGAAGACCTCTTTGATGAAAAAATGCGTTTTGGGTCAGAAGGCATGTTAAAAGATCAAAAGGCCAAAGAGGATGATTTTGTCTGCTCTGATGCCCAGTTACTGTTGCCATCAGAGGAGAAGGAAGCCGGTCAATCGGCAAAAATTCCAAGCGGTCGGCAACGCCTTGCTGTGCCTGTTGCTTGTAGCCCACAGCTCCTGGATGCAGAATGTCAAGACGACCAAGTCAGCTGTGTTGATGATGATGATGTCGACATTGCGGATCCAAAGTGGTCTTTTCAGCAGAAATTGCTTGCGAGCGCTTCATCACTGGATGAGGAGGAAGACGATGGGGAAGTGTCAGTACGGGTCCCGCCTAAAAAAGGGAGAGGGCCGTCGCACAAGTCCGCTGAGATTATTCCGCCAGCCATGATCAGTGGAAACACCACTCCCCGCTTATTGCCGTCGAAAAGGTCCAGGACCTCTGAAGCATGGGCCTTTTTCGATCAAGGCTCTGACTTGCCCAGCGATTTCATATACCGCCTTTGCCGAAAACGCATCAGTAGAGGCAAGAATCTTAGGTGTTTAACCACCACCAACATGTCTAATCACATGCAGCGAATGCATGAGTTGAAATGGATGGAACACTTGGCGAATAAAGGCCACACTGATCCTGGGCTTCCAACCACTGTCACACCCTGTGTCTCTGCCTCCTCCGCCACTTCCAAGACCAAGCTGTCCTCTGCTCCCCATGTCCCTCAGCATCATGAGCAAGGATCAGCCTCCGCTTCAGCCTCCATCGTCGCCCGAGAACCACCAGCACCACCAGAGACGCAGCCTACCCCTTCTCCTTCCACCAGTGTGACCTGTATGCCATACAGCAGCCAGTCTAGCAGCCAGCCTTCTGTCTACCAGGTTTGGGAGCAGAAGAAACACTTCAACCCAAACCATCCCAAAGCCAAAAGCCTAAATGTTGGCATTGCCAGGCTTTTGGCCTTGGAAATGTTGTCTTTCCGCCTGGTGGACACAGACGGGCTCCGCCACGTCATGACCCTTCCCTGCCCCCAGTAGCAGATGCCAAGCAGGCATTTCTTTTCCAGAAAAGTTGTCCTTGCCATGTCCAGCCATGTGTCATCTAAAATCTCCAGCGCATTGTCTGCATCTGTGTCCGGCAAAGTCCATCTCACCACCGATACATGGTGGTGAGATGGACTAGTAAGCACGGCCAAGGCCGCTCTATCTCAGGGAAAGCTCACTGGGTGAGTTGGGTGGATTTCTATGGTGATGACAGTGGCTCTCAGGCTCGGCACACGCTCTTCAAAACCACAGGGATGATGCAGGGTTCTTTCACCCAAGGTCTACGGGTAGCATCATGTGCCCAGAGAAACCCGGCTGTTGAAGTTAATCTGTCTTGGCGACCGTCAACACACAGGTCAGGAGCGGTGGATGACTCTGCGCAACGAGACTGAGCGGTGGCTGGGTGACAAGAACCTTGTGCCAGGCAAGGTGGTGTGAGATAACGGTTTAAATCTTCTGGCCGCCCTTAAGAGCGGTAGGCTGAAGCACATCTCTTGCCTGGCACATGTCATGTCATGAACCTCGTCGTCCAGAAATTTCGAAAGCGCTACCCGGGGCCGGTCTGGACTGCCTGCTGAGGAAGGCTCGAGGTCTGAGCTCACATCTCCTCTGTTTCTTTGGTACAGGAATGTGGTTTCTAACTGGCATTTCTTCCTCACAATTTTTAACAGTGGCTGAGATGTCATTTTTATAATTTTTGGGGGCATGGTGCTGTGACATACAGCAATACTACAGGTCGTATTGTAAAAAACATTTGGCAGGCATTTGTTCTTCACAATTGTCAACAGTGGCCAAAGGGTCATGTTTTGAATTTTTGGGGTCATGAAGCTGTCAAAAACAGGAATAGGTAGGACACTGTTAATGGACACATATTGCAAAGTGATTTGTTTTTGAAAGAAGTTTAACATAAACAGCAATCCCTGTAGTGAGACAACCCCTTTAATACGATTGAAAAACTAAGAAACAAAGACGTTGTGGGATTTCATCCTATTTTAAAAATATGTTTTCTAGAATTAAACTACTAAAAAACTTGCATTTACAAAATAGCTGATAAAAATATTCCTCTGAATTGTACAAGGGAGGTACAGGAAGACTTGAACAGATGTAGGTTATTCAGCGGACATGAAGTATGGAGCACATTCAACACCCCAAGAACAGAGACAATTTCCTCCAGCACGTTGAGTAAAACGAGAAAAAGAAAGCCAAAAAAAAGGGCACCTGTGTGGAACAGAAGCCTCAACCACCAGCATTTCCAAATGAAGCTCATTTGGTCCCGGCATCATAGGGAAAAAGGGCAATTTGCTCTTTTTAGGGGCCGAAAAATTTGTAAAGCGCAAACCATTTCCTTGACTTTTTTCTGGGGGGGGAAAAAAAAGATTGGGGGTCTTAGCTCACCCCAAAATTTCCCACTCTGCTTCCCCTTTGGAAAACGTTTTTTTTTGCGGGTCATGGGGGCATTTTTTGCCGTTTTAAAATTAAGGGACGGATGCCAGTTTCTTGCTCTCACCGCACTTTTGTCCGGCCCCCCACCTAAAACCCTCCGTGAAAACGGTCAAAAGCCTAAACCCCCCTTCCCCCCCCGAAAATTTTCCCCTTCAACCCCCCTTTGACATTTAAAATTTGCGGTTTTTCGGGAAAGGCCTTTTTAAAAACCTACTGGGGGACACCCTTTTCTTTTTGCTTCAAAAATTCTAAGGGTCAACGGGGGAACAACCCCTCCCAAAAATCCCACATAGAATGGCAAGTAGCTGTACAGCACAGCTTTTGGAAAAAATTTGGGTTTTTTTTTAAAAAGGGTTTTTAAATTTTTTAAATTGTAGTGTTAAACCCAAATTATTATCGCCCAAAAGTTGAAAATCGGCAGGGTTTTTTTATGTTGATAAAAATTTTTTTCGACACGCGATGTTTAGGGTTTAAAATCTGTGCATAATCTATTAAAAATCGCGCCTTTTTTGGGCGCTTCCTGCCCTTTTTGGGCCCCCAGAAATCAGTTTACAAAATTAGAGCGGGGGAAGCTGGTGTGCGACGCATATTTGGGATGTGTATGGTAGCAAATTGGTTTGGAAAAAAATCAATGACCTCTTTTTTACATAAAAACACCCCCCCTTTTCTGCCCTAGGGGTGGGGTCACGTCTAAATAGCAGGGGGGAAACGTGCACCTCCCCTTGCCCCAAAACAGCTCAAAAAAAGCCCCAGGGGAAAATTATTCTATTTTTCACAGAAAACCAGCCAACTTTAGCTGTTGACCCTTTTAGAATTTTTTTTTAAAACAGAGATTTGCATTTTTTTGGGGTAGTTGGGGCAGAAAAAATTTTAAAGGAGCGCTCCCCGCGTAAAGTCAGGGGGAGGGGGGGGGGGGCGGGGGGGGGGGGGGGGGGTGGGGGGTGGGGGCCCCGGGCGAACACAAAACAAGCTTTTAAAAAAGGATACAAATATTGAAACAGCCAAACCCTTTGTTTAGACTTTTGCATTGCCTTATATTAGGATACAGATTTTTTTCTAAGTAACTGCGGGCCCTTTTTTTGTTAGGTGCAAAACTCCATTTTATTCATTATACATTTCAGATGGTTTTTCTTTTTTCAATTTTGCCCAGCCAGCTTTGTTGTTTAAAACCCACCTTGCATTTAAATTTGAATCCCAATTTTTGTAGTCACACGGGTTGATAGGTCCAAAAAAAACCCTTTTATTTCCAAAATTACATTTCAAAAACCCTTTTTTTTTTCACTTTGGGCGGGCCAGTTTTGTTGATAAGCTATTTCTTTTTAAATTTGAATCCACAATTTTGAGTCACCACAGGTAAATTAAAAAGGGTGCCAAAAAATCCCCTTTATTACCCGTATTCTTTTCAGACAGGTTTTTTTTTCACTTTGGTCATCAAGCTTTTTTTGAAAAGAGGCCCTAAACTTAAATTTCAATCCACAATTTTGTAGTCACCAAAGTGAATTGATAGGTCCCAAAAAATCCCGTTGACAGGTGTTTTTTTTGCAAATCTTTAACATAGCTAGCAATCCTTATTGAACAACCCATTTAATACAATTAAAAAAAAAGAAACAAAGACATGGGGACTCCACCTATTTTAAAAAGTGTTTTTTTACAATTAAACATAAAAAACTTGCTGTACAAATAGTGTAAAAAAATTCCCTAATTGAAAAAGGGAGGACAGGAAAACTTGACCAATGTAAGGTATTCAAGGACTGGATATGAGCAACAAAAAAACAAAGACAGAGACAAAATTTTCCCCCAGCACGTTTTAGTAAAATGAGAAAAAAGAATCCAAAAAAAAAGGGCACCTGGGTGGGAAAAGGAGCGTTAACCACCAGGTTTTTGAAAGCTCAATTGGTCCGCACTCATAGGAGGGGCAAGCGCTACCCAGGCTTGACTGGTACTGAGGGAAACTGGAGATCTTTCCCCACACTTTCCCCTTCCCACTCTCTTCAGCACGACTGTTTTCGTTTCTACGTCTAAGGGCATTTTTACCGGTTAATAATGACGGGGGTCTCCTTTGGGGTTACCGCACCCACTTAACTCCGGCCCCGGCTGTAACCTGGTGTTAAAAGATACAGAGCTACCTGGGCCTCACCGCACCCACGTAAGTCGGCCCTGGCAGATGGGCCTCCGTGTAAAAAAATGGCGCGCAGCACTGGCCTCCCGTTAGGGGGATCTAGAGTTTTTAAAAAATTTTCTCTAAAAAAAAAATTTAAAAAGGTGATTTTGTGGTTTAAGTAGTGTCAAAAAGGGCCCCAGGCCGGACACAAATTGCCAATTTGAGGCTTAAAATTTTTCTACAAATGGGGGGTCGCATCATTTGATCTCCAGGGGACTGCTAATAAAATGAAGAAGGATTTGGGGGGAAAAAAATAAAACCTTGAATTGATGCTGAATCAGCCAGAAGCCAGGAGGGCAAATGTTTTCTCAAAAAGAAGTTTTTGGGATGATTAGGACATTTTGTATTACTTAGGGGTGTGCGGAGGAATTAACACATCACACGTGTAAAAAATATTTTTTTAAAAACTCGGGGGGGGTGTATGTTGTATGTTATCACACTTGAAAAAAAAAAAAAAATGATAATAATGTAAAACTATAAATAAAATTTCCCCTAAATAAATTCTTAAACAAATGTCATTACCAAAAAATATTTTCAAAAATGCAGCATGTACAAAATCTAGGCCCTTTTTTGATCTGTAATCAAACAGGTTGGGGCTCATGCGTGGCCCAGGGCAGATATATTCAATGTCCCGTGAAACTAAAATGGTGGAAAGACTCCTTTTCCGCACTTTTTTTTCTGGGGGGTCAAACAGGGTTTTTTGGTCCCTTCCGGTAAGGGCAATATATAATGTCCATTCAACAAAATGGTGGTTGAAAGACTCCTTTTTCCGGCACTTTTTAAATCGGGGGGGCATCAAGTTTGGGGTCTGCTGCGTTCCCGGACAGGGATTTCAATGTCCAGTTCAAGTAAAAGTGGTTCAAATCAACTGCCTTCTGGGACTTTTTAATTTGTGGGTGATGCAGGTTAAAAGGGGCGGCTGTTTACAAGACAGGGGAAATGAATGGTCTGTGACTTTTTTTTTGTGACTTTTATTAACCTAAGTTGTTGCCTAAAATGAGCACGTATCCAATTTTAATGTTTTGGATGTTTTAATTCCCGCTTCCCACCCTGTTTGGGTGTAAGAATAAGGGGTTTTGCTCTCCCATAGACTTTTAAAGGTCCCGGGGGTAATCTATTATCGCTATCGGAAAATGTCTTGATAAATTGCCGTACGACTATTTTTTTTTTGCCCTGACGTTGGGGAAAAACCAAAAACGCTATCACTAGTTTTTGCAAATTTTTTGCTGATGGTCCATAAGGCACCTGGTGCGGGTTTTTGGGGGCATGCTGGGTTCAGGAAAGGGATTGTCAATGCCATTCAACTAAAAAAACTGCTTCAAATAAAACTGCCTTCCTGCACTTAGATTTGGGTTATTCGGGGTTTTGGAGTTCATGCTGCGGCCCCGGACAGGTAATCAAAAGTCCATTCAACAAAATGGTGGTTAAAAAACTCCTTTTTTTCCCGGGACTTTTTAATCTGGGGTCATGAGGTTTGGGGGTAAAAGCTGTGTACAGGACAGGGAATCAAGTCCAGTTCAACTAAAATGGGGGGTTCAAAAAACTACTTTTTTTCTTCTTTTGGGTCCTTAAGTGCATTTGGGGCTTTTGGGGCATGCCGCTGTAAAAGAAACCAATAGTAAAGGTCTTATTGACAAAAAGCTTATTTCCCGCGCTTCAAGGCCATCAAAATGAAGAGTGGTTACTGGGTATCCACCCTCCTTGATCCATGTTCCAAATCAAATCAAACCAAATCAAAAGTCAGCAATTTCCTTCAACCCACTTGACAATAGAATGCAGGAATTTGACACAGGCCTCACTGACCAACTGGGACCATCTTTGCGGTCAGCTTACGTTTCTAATGCACGGTGGTACAACGTCAGCAACGTGCCAGCAGTAGAATGGCAAGTAGCCGTAGCAGCAGCAGAAGAAGCAAGATTGGAAAAATATTTTTTTTAAATAGTCAATTTCTTATTGGGAAACTGTATTCTAAGTGTCCATAAGGGTATTTTTTGGTGGTTTTGGGGTCAAGCTACTTTAAAATGGATGCCAGGGGTGGCAATAGTGCAGTATTCCTGCCAGGGGCCGGAATGAAAACGGTGCCTGGTGACATGTTAAAAATAAGAAGTAGTAATGGGTGGGCGCCCCGTTTGATTTAGTTGCATGTGGCCCTGTCTCTTGCCGCACCCGCTGTAACTGTGGCGCTGCCAGCTGAACCTCCGCATTCCCCGTTGGGACGTTCTTGCTGCCATCAGCACCGCATATATGACAAGTTGTTGGTCCCTGGTGCAAAAGTGATAGGGGTCTCCTGCCAGTTCCCATGTGCCATTTCCAATACCGGTGTAACTTCTGTGGCTACGCCGTCCTCATGTTTTCGATTAGCCATGGAACATAATGCATTATTTTAGCCTATGATTGTTTTCTTTGACTCTTGTTGCCTTATTTATCTTGCCTAAGATGTAACACGTATCTCCCATAGACTTTAATGGTCATCGGCGATTATCGACTATCGTCTATCGGCATGATAATTGCCGATATCGACTATCGAACCGATAACGATTGTTAACACAATCGATCATCACTAGTCCTCTCCATTCACTCTGCTCTGTGTTAAATGTCTGCCTTCGTTTCTATATTGCTACTAATGTCCAACCTGCTTATCTTGGCACATGTAGCACAACAGACCTGTTACTCTGGTATTAAAGCAGTCCTATACTAACAGTACTGATAGAATATTTCTAGGCTGTGCCATTAATAAGTGGTAACTAGAAGACTAATGCCAAATACAATATTGCCTTCTCTGGTATTGACTAGTATTGCAGATCAGCTAAGGTGCAATACAAGGTACAGCACATGAAGGACAATGACGATCACAAATCCATGTCTTGCTCTAGTGGTCTGCCATCACATACTGTATATCAGTACTGAACTCTTTTAATCCTCCATTATTAGTCTTCATTTTCATAGTAGATCATAAAACGAGAGTCTGAACTGCTGATTGTTTAGCCAATAGATATCAACACATGTATAAGCATCAATATGGAAAAAAATTCTGGCAAAAAAATAAATAAATAAATATTTGAGATTTAGAATTGTAATTCTGTTTCCCTTTAATCAGTAGCACAATGATGGGGATTTCTCTGATAGGACAGGTGTAATTTTTAATGAAGTGAGTATGCTAAAACTTAAAAACACGTAAAATTGAATCCCTACCATGTGCAATTTTCGAGTTCAGTTTGTCTAAATAGGGAGTGAGGCTTGTGCTACTTAAAGGACTAAGGGAAAATAGATTTACATTCTAAATCTCAAACGTCCCTTACATCCCTACTCTATGGGGATAGGAACATTGCAAGTAGAATCCATAGTGAGGGACAACCTGCAGAAACCTCAAAACAGACTTCCCAAAGGAAGTAATTTCCAATGGTCTTACTGGAATAATCTAATGTCTCTTTATCAGTTGGGAGAAGACTAAAATCTGAAATGTGCTCCAAGAAGTAGAAGAGTCGAGGAAGACTTGGTAATGTGTATCATAAGAAATAAAAGTAGGTCAAGTACTGGGTAGGTTAATGCATAGGAGATAACCAATTTCATACAGAAAAAGAAGGAAGCTCTGGGAGTTTTACAGCCCTTGTTGGATAATGTAAATAGGAGAATGTAACTAAAAGACAATATTATCTAGGTAGATTATTAAACATTGACCTAAATCTAGAGATTACCAAGAAAGTCCATCATGGGGGTGATAGTCCTGCTTAAATAAAGAAGGAAAACTAGTTTGATGTAGATTGGTTTGTGATGGAACTTTAGACATAAAGAAGGTAAGGAATCTTAGCGGCACCTTTACTGTAAGAAAACAATATACAGATCAGAAGATCTTACGCCTAAAGTTTCCAATTCTGGTTGTGGAGGTAAAAAGCCAGCAGGGAGGAACATCAATATCAAGAGCAGGATCCTAGAGGCTCCAAAGAAGTTTTGTAAAACATATCTAAGATCAATGGCAGACCACCCGAGGAAACTAGACTTAAGATCTGCGGCCACAGTCTAGAGAGCGCTTCTTCAACCCTTTTAACCAGATGGCAGGTATGCTATCCAATTCCAAAAAGATGCAGCAAATAGGCAGTCTTTATCTTTAAATAGTTGCTACAGCAGGAGTAGAACATAACTCTTAGAGGTGTGTGAGTCCAGGAAAAACAGATCAAATTCTACAATGCATCTGATCTGTAGGTAACCTACTGGACTGAGTTAAGATACTGATTAAAGCTTTAGTATCACCTTGAGATCTTGGAAGGGTCCCATCAACTTCAATATTGTCAGTCTGTGGAGGCTTTGGCTTATATGGTTACCCTGTGAGTTCAGGTCATGCTTGAGCAGCCAAAACTGACCCTGACTGATCGCCATAAATGGAGGGCTAGTAAAGTTATCATAATCCAAAAGTTCTGAAGATTATCTCCAGTTTGCCCAGAAAAAAACTCCTTTAAATGGACTATAATGACCGCGCTGGACGTCTTTTTAGTTGAAAGGTTTATTATAAATAGCAATGGGAAAACCGTTTCGTGTGAACCACATTTTTAGGTATAGAACTGGGGGAAGTGTGGTTCCCCACGAAAACGCGTACTCCATTGCCCATTTATAATAAAGCTTTCAACTAAAAAAACATCCAGTGCGATCATTACAGTCCATTTAAAGGAGTTTTTTTTTTCTGGGCAAACTGGAGAAAATCTTCACACCTTTTGGATTGCCATCACCCTGACCCTGTGCATTGGGCATATGGAGCAAAATGGACAGACTGCTGCGGACGACCGTGACGCTTCGGTTCCAAATATTTGGATGCTCAAAAAAGTGTTGTGCCTTACTTTGCACAACACTAAAAGGTTAGTTCATAAAATAAGTACTAGCGGATTTTACCCAGAAGTTGCAATATTGCGCTATGGAGCGCTGTCTCGTTTGAGTTTTTTCTCTTGTTAAGTTATCACAATGAGATCTTCTCAATATTCCTGGCTTTGTAAGGTATATATAGTAAAGAAAATCTAATATATGCCAGGGGAAAGGCACAATGCCAGTGTAGACCGGTATCGGGGGTATTGCTGCTGGTCCCGATATCCTAGTCACTCCCGGTGGAGTGACATAAAGAAAACAATGTTTAAAAACCGAGAGAGATCCCTGGTGATTCGGCTTACTAGAAGACCAGGAATCTTCATGGGACTCAAAAAAGCGCAAACACCTCCAAAACTACTTTATTAGGCTCTGATGCAACCCCTTGTCATCAGCTGGAAACCAGAATCACCAGGGATCTCTCGGTTTTCTAAACATTGTTTTCTTCATGTCACTCCACCAGGACTGACTTGGATATCAGGACCAGTGGCAATACTAACTATACTGGTCGACACCAGCATTGTGCCTTTCAGAGTGTTTTGCCTCCTGCCATCAGCTCAACTTTACCAAGTGAGCACATTTAGAATTGCACTCCCCATACTTGGTGATTTAATATAATAAATGAGGGAGCGCTCCCTCTCTCTGGCTCTTCTCTTCTCTTACTGCTGTTGAACAGATTTAATCATGAGTTAAGATACTGACTAAGGCTTTAGTAGGACCTTGAGATCTTGGAAAGGTTCCATCAACTTCAATGTTGTCAGTCTGTGGAGGCTGTGGCTTATCTGGTTACCCTGTGAGCTCAGGTCATGCTTGAGCAGACAAAACTGACCTTGACTGATCACCATAAATGGAGGGCTAGTAAAGTTATTATAATGAGAGCTGCTCAATATTCCTGGCTTTGTAAGGTATATATAGTAAAGAAAATCTAATATATGCCAGGAGAAAGGCACAATGCCGGTGTAGACCGGTATTTGGTGTATTGCCGCTGGTCCCGATATAGAAGTCAGTCCCAGTGGAGTGACATGAAGAAAACAATGTTTAAAAAAAATGAGATCCCTGATGATTCGGTTTACTAGAAGTCAAGGAATCTTCACAGGACTCAAACAAGCACAAACACCTCCAAAAGTACTTTGTTAGGCTCCAATGCAACCCCTTGTCGTCAGCTAGACACCAGAATCACCAGCGATCTCTCTTGGTTTTTTAAACGTTGTTTTCTTCATGTCACTCCACCGGGACTGACTTGGATATTGGGACCAGCGGCTATAACCCCTTTACTGGTCTACACTGGCATTGTGCCTTTCAGAGTGTTGTGCCTCCTGCCATCAGCACAACTTTACCAAGTGAGCACATTTAATAATTGCACTCCCCATACTTGGTGATTTAATATAATACACGAGGGAGCGCTCCCTCTTTCTAGCTCTTCTCTTCTCTAACTGCTGTTGAACAGATTTCATTATGAGATAATAGCAGTACCCATCAGATCTACCTCCAATATTCCGCCATCTATGGTATGTAATCTTCCTCCTTCTATGATAAGGGAAGCTATTTTGTTTATTGTCCAGTTGACTGTGTGTACTGAACTAATCTAACTGTCTTCAACACTCTCAGTTTGGAGAATATCTGGTTCTCTTAGCGGAGACTAGGATCTTGGATTGATGGGCTCCCCAGCCTAGCTTGAGTGTAACATATCTCCACTCCAATGGAGCAAATTATCCCTCGATGGGTGAATCCTCTAGGACTCTAGGTTATATTGAGTCTGGAGGGAAAGGAGACAAGGACTTTCTATACCCTTGGAATACTTGTCCCACTCTACCTGAGACTTCTATAAAATGGTTCCATAAAAAAACAAACCCAAGACATTGTTTCTATAAAAGTGATTGCTACTTGTGACATTTTCTCTGATGAATCCTCTGAATTTGCAGTGCAGGAGCAGTTTTAATGAAGTCTCATGCATCTCAGGAACAGAAGTTAAAGTTATGGGAGTAATACTGGACTTCTCCCAACTTATTAGTTCGCTGAGAACTTCTAGGCAGGACTGGGTCAATCGGAGACTCTATATAAATACTTCTTTTCTGACTAGTTGGTGCTAGTCTGCTGACTCGGATATCGCCATCATGCTTTGAACTCTTAGGCCAGTTGCAATGGTCAAATTAAACTATCTAAAGACAAAGGCAGAGGAATGCTGGACAGGAGAGCTGTGAACTGATAGCTGATTTGTAGCAAGACCTGACTGAATATTGGGGAGACCATGATATCTGGAAACAGACATATTTCTTGATGTCTTAGGAATTGTCACGGTGCACGTTTCCGCCGTGAAGGGGTTAATCCCTCTAGTCAGTCGACACACCCAGGGAGAAGCCAGGCTGATGAGCTTAGGAGTCACAGCTCAGCTCCTAATCAAGTCAGAGGATGTGTCGCACTGGCCAATAGGAGGGCCCAGAGGCCGCACCAATCGTCTGCTGGGGCGGGCTCTAGGTTCCTCATTTAAACTCCCTCATTTCTCTTAGTCCTTGCCTGAGAAAGGTTTCCCCTTGCTTTTCCTGTGTTTCCTGTTTATATTGCTCTCCTGATTTCTGACCTCGGCTCGCTTCCTGACCTCGCCTTTGCCTCCGACTCTGTACTGCACTCCTGTATGTGTTTGGACCCCGGCTTGTTTTTTTACTATTATTTTGGCTTACGTTTCTTGGAATATACGTTCCCGTACCGTGACTGACCCGGACTGTTGGACTTTGAGCTTCCCTGACGGCCCTGCACTTAGCAGCGTAGGGGCTGTCGTCCAGTTGGGGTCTACCGCCTAGGGCCGCATGCCAAGTAGGCAGGCACAGTGGGCTGGGTGGCAGTCAGGGCCCACTGCACCTCCTCTGATGTGACAAGAACCCTTCATATCTCCTAATTATTTGAAAGAGAGGATCAAGGAAGATAATCATCGATATTTTCACACATTATTTTTTGAAACTCCCTTCACTCTTTAATATGTGCATGATTCTTGGTGGTGCTCCGGGTCAAGGAGGCACTAAAGGGGTGGTAGCCTTAAAGGGGTATTCCAATCACAACAAAAGTTGATGGAAGGGCCAATTACAGTAAAGTAAGCAATTTCCAAAATGCATGCTATTAAAAAAAATATGTATACTTTACCTAATACAGGCTTTTTTTGCACCTTCAACTTGCTCTCTTTTCCCTTTGGTTAGTGACCACCACTGTGTGCTTTCAGTGGGGACCAGTAAAGCAACGCTTTCAAAGACTGTCTGAGAATAAGTCCCTGTGGTCTGGCAGGGCTGGGATCAGGAACGCAGAGTAGATATGACTATTCTGGCCAGTCCTTGATAATGCTGTATTACCGGCTAAAACTGAAAGAACACAGTGGTGATCAGTAACCATGGGGACAAGAGACAAAGTTGAAGGTTCAAAAAAGGCCTGTATTAGGTAAAGCATAAGTATTTTTTAATAACATGAATATTGAAAATTGCCTACTTTACAGTACTTGGCCCTTTCAGCAGCACTTGTTGTGATGGGAGTACCCCTTAAAGTCACAGATAGCTTTGGTAACAGGGAAAGCACTGCAGTGAATGCTCAGACCTTATTGAAAAGCGGTTACCTCTTTGGGAAACTCTTACCTAGCTCCAAAATGGATGATTCTAGTATGACTTGCTGATACAGCAGAAGTCAGGTACCTTCAGCTTGGAATGACCATTGATTTTTCTATTACTGTTAGGATTAATGCCATGTAAATCTCTGGCTCCTCTTTGGGAGTGTGCGTTAAGATTTTATCGTGACTTCTAAAGTTCTTCTTTGGGGTAAAACACTTCCTGCTCTTAGATTAGATAGTACCCAGCTTTCAAGAGAAGACAAGGAAGCTTGAACTGTAAGAGCAAGGGCACGTTAAATGAAAACGTATACTTCTTCTCCCTCTCCCGTGAAACTCCATCAACTAATCTAATCCAAATGTTTTACCAGGGCTAGGGGCTATGCAGGCTATGTTTGTATGACGTATAAATTGTATTCCAGACCAAACTATATCCAAAACCTCTTGTATTCTCTGCCACATTTTTGTAAATGTTTCATAGTGGACAGCACGGTGGCTCCGAGGTTACCACTGACCTGCAATGCTGAAGTCCCATGCACATAAATAGGGTCATAGTGAGCCACTTCATTTTATGTCTCTGTAGTAGCAGAGCTGGTAAGTTCAGTATTAGTTAATTGAGGAACATCCTTAAGGCTTGTCCCCACGGTACGGGTTTGCGGCCGGGTTTTCAGATGGTTTTGAAAACCGTTTGAAAAACCGACCGCAAACTTTTCAATGGAAAACCTATGGAAAACCCGCGCAGCGGTCCCCACTGCACAGGTTTTCCGCCCGGTGGCTTTTCAGACCGCCGGCGGCCCAAAAAACATAGAACATGTTCATTCTTCAGTCCGTTTTTCGGACGGAATGTGAACATGTCTATGGGAAGGGGGAGGGCCTTTCTCCGCTAATTGTGGAGAAAAGCCATCCCACGGTGACCGTGTGCACGGCACTAAAACAGGACAAATACCAGTTGGATAAACCAACCAGTATTTGTCCTGTGCCGTCTAAATGGCCTCTTAGACTTTAAAGGGGTTTTGCCAAGAAGTGAAGTTCCTTACCTCTTATCTGCTCAGGAGAGAAGATAAACAAAGCATGAACGGCTGCAGTGGGGAGAGGGAGGCGGTTGAGCAGAGCCAGGAAGCAGGGAGCGTCTCTAATGTTTACTCAAATAATAACATTACAACCAGTGGATTCTCTATACAGCAGACAGTCTCATACACTGCACTTTTCTCTCCAGCCTCTTGCAAGCTCGTTCACTGTCATCAGATAAGAAGTGCAAACACAAAAGCACGGCCAGATCAGCTCCTGTCAGTGTCCTGGTTGTGTCTTATGTAAACTTTCAGGAAACTAAGGGCATCTAAGTCAGGCTATAGCTCTCAGAGGCATCACTTTTTGTAATCACATATATTTAAAAAAGTGATTAAATACCAATTTTGGAGGATCCTACGTCAACATTAAATGGTGGCAAAACCCCTTTAAATGTCCGGGCGTTGGCATGGTTGCTTTAAAACGTCCATGCAGAGTTCGTAGCTGCACACTAATTATGCAGCTGCCATAGTAGAGAGCTGGCTATCAGTGGCATCAAGACTCTCCACTGAGGAGTCAAGGATGGTTTATTACGTTCTGTGCCTACTTGTTTATGGTATGTACATCACTCAATAAGAGGTGTACATACAAAATAGCAAGAAACCTCTACTTCCCGCATTGTTAGTCACCCGATCCTCGGGGTATGGGGAAAATACGCGCTATATGAACTACAATGCATATTTTCTATTGAGGTCAATGTGGACGAATTTATTTTTGGTATTAAACGAGTATTTTAAGCTAGATTTTGACTTGAAATACTCATTGTGTGGACAGAGTCTAAGACTACAAAAATGCTGGTCCACGCCCTTGTTATTTCCTGCCTAGACTACTGCAATATCCTTCTCTGTTGTCTCTCATCCAGCTCTCTTGCTCCCCTTCAATCCATCCTCAACTCTGCCGCCCGTCTTATCCTCCTCGCTCCTCCTCTAACTCTTCCAATCCCTTCACTGGCTCCCATTGCCCAGCGAATTCACTTCAAGTTGCTAACCATGACCTACAAGGCTCTCCATAACCTCTACCCTCCATACATCTTTGCCTTAATCTCCAGATATTTCCCCTCACGCAATCTCCGCTCCTCACAGGACCTTCTTCTCTGCTCTCCTCTTATCAGCTCCTCACACAACAGTCTCTAAGACGTCTCCAGTGCTTCCCCCACACTCTGGAATTCACTGCCCCACCACCTCAGACTCTCTTCCACTTTCACCAGCTTCAAAAGTAACCTGAAAACCCATCTTTTCAGGATAGCCTATAAATTATAGTACCCCTTCTGTCACCACACCCTCCACAAACATGTCTGCCCCCATCTTCTGTCTCTTTCCCCCTTCCTTGTAGATTGTAAGCCTTCATGGGCAGGGTTCTCTTTCCCTCTTTGCCAGTTGATTGTCACACACTGTCAGCATTGAACTTGTTTGACTTATGTTACGTTTGTCACCCTCTTGAATGTACAGCGCCCTGGAATCAATGGCGCTCCAAAATAATTATATTATTAATAATAATAATAATAATAATACGGCAGGGATTGTTTATTACTGTCCCTGCCTTCCAGATAACATGATATACTTTGCTCAATGAGCTCTTCGGCTTTCTACCTCTGCGTGCTGGTGGTCATGATACTGCTAGGGCTCATTAGTTGCAGATGTTGCTCTGCAGTCAGTGCTGGGGTTGTGTCTCCCAAATTGGGGCTATTATTCTAGCTACGTCTAAGGAACAGAGCGGATCAGAAACGCGTCAGCGAGAGGATTTTTATGTGAGCGTTATACATATAGGATGTTGTCCGAAACATTGAAATTTTAATAAGGAGAAATAAAGGAACATATATTTTTACTCTCCCTGCGAGTTGAAGCTGGTATTTCTTTTTGCAGCCTTAACAAGCGGAGCTGCAGTTTCACTGCTTAGTGTGCTTCCTTGGGAGAAACTCATACAAGACTACCAGGAGAGCTGATCACGTTGTGAGTACAGCTTATTACATCAGCCCTAGTTACATTGGGGGCATTTTTACAAAAGTTTTCCTTTCTGAATTTCAAAGGTCTTTTTATGACCTTATGGGAGGCGCAATATATAAAATAAAAAAATTAAACAATTATAAAAAAAAAAAACATAACATTAAAAGGTCAATCTTTACATCTGTATATAGAAAAATACTTATCTTAAAGGGGTTTTCTCAATACAGTGGTTGGCTTTTAATATGTAGGCAGAGGTAAATAAAGAATATTGACAAATACATCACTGTTCTCATTTTGCTTCATTTTAAAATTAGAGCAGTTGTTATCTCCTGCTTGCACACACAAGCTTTCCTAAGTAACCGATCATCATTCTCTGCTCTAGAGCCCTGGCCAGGATGGTGACATCACTCCCTTCTCTGTTTTATCAGCAGCACAGGAGTGTTATTACTTTCAAGGTTAACCCTTAAAGGGGTTGTCTCACTACATTGATTCATCTTACCTCAGTCCTGTTTTCTGGGTTTCAATTTGAATTCAGGGGCGTGTTTACTGGCTTCTACTAGGCTGCAGTAGAAGCCACGTCTGTAGCTATAGCAACCAGTGCTAGCAGCCTATCATGAAAGATTGATCAGGTCTGTAGCTATAACGACCTGAGGAACTGATGCAGCCCATACAAGAGGGGATATCCCAGAATGGGTATGACACTGTTAATGGACGTATATTGAAAAGGGATTTGTTTTTGCAAGATCTTTAACATAAAAAGCAATCCTTGTAGTAAGACAACCCCTTTAAGAGCTCTTTAGCCTTTCGACCTGCTGTTAAAACCCCTCCAGCACCAATGTCCCTATATCAGGCTCAGCTAGGAATAACAGAGCTGTAATGTCAGTCAGTGCCCACAACCTGAACACAAAGTAATGCCTGAAGCTGCAGAACCACCAACAGCCTGAACAGGAAGTGGGAACCTGAACCTGTAGAATAGCCTGCAGCCAGAACAGGAAGTGGAGCCTTAAGCTGTAGAACTGCCCACAGGAAGTGGGAGCCTGAAGCTGTAATACGAAACTAGCACCACAGCGCCTAAAACAGGAAAGAGGGGAGCCTGAAGCTGTGGAACTTTACACAGACTGAATAGGAAGAGGAAACCTGAAGCTGTAGAATCGCCCATAGCCTGAACAGGAAGTGGGAGCCTTAAGCTGTAGAAACACCCACAGCCTGAACAGGAAGTGGGAGCCTGAAGCTGTAGAAACACCCACAGCCTGCACAGGAAGTGGGAGCCTGTAGCTGTAGAAATATCCACAGCCAGAACAGGAAGTGGAGCCTTAAGCTGTAGAACTGCCCACAGGAAGTGGGAGCCTGAAGCTGTAGAAACACCCACAGCCTAAACAGGAAAAGGGAGCCTGAAGCTGTGGAACTTTACACAGACCGAATAGGAAGAGGAAACCTGAAGTTGTTGAACTGCCCACAGCTTGAGCAGTAAGTGGGAGCTAAAAGCTGGTTGTAAAAAACAGTCAACGTCAAACAGGCAGATGGGAAAATCCCTTTTAAAAAGATTGCCAGAGCATCACCTTCCAACATAAAGAGGAGAGAAATAAGGGGGTGCAGTATGAAATTCTAATATAGCGTAGTCAACTCATAAAAAAAATTCCACTTGTCCTATCAGCAAAATTCTTCATCATTGTGCTGCTGACAAGCATGTAAAGGATAGAAAATTCCTGTAACACTCTCCATTTGACAACATGATTTATGGTTTATTGGTCTATTGAAATTCTTCACCTAAAAGTGTATATGGTTGAATTTATTTCAAAAATCATTTACCAGCTTTTTGTCTTAGACTTCATTCACTCTACAGATCCATGAGTTTTGTGAAGACACGGGATTCTGCCTCACAAAGCCCCTGCAGGTCCTTGTCTTCACTGTTGTCATGCCAGGCAAGCATGAGAGGTGTGGTTGGAGTATAGACACCATGTCCTAGTACTGCCACTCCCATCCTCTCCTCTGCCTGTCTCGCTCATTGCACTCAATATTATTATCATTTAGTATTTTATAGTATTTTATAGTATTTTCCAAGGCGCTGTACATTCAGGGGGGTTACATACATAACACAAGTCAAACAAGTACAATGGTGACAACAGTTGACTAACAACTGGCACAGAGGGAGAGAGGAATCTGCCCTCGAGGGCTTACAATCTACAAGGAAGAGGGCAGATATGTTTGTGGGGTAGTACAGTGGCATCAGGGTTATTGTCTGTTATAGGCAATCCTGAAGAGATGGGTTTTCAGGTTGCTTTTGAACGTGGTGAGGGTGGAGGAGGGTTTGATGTGTTGGGGCAGTGAGTTCCAGAGTGTGGGGGAAGCACGGGAGAAGTCTTAGAGATGGTTGTGTGAGGAGCTGATGAGAGTAGAGCAGAGATTATGAAATATGAAATCAGAGGTCTTCAGGGATACAGTCACGGCATTGTGTTGTAACTCGTAGGTTGTGCTGAACCAAAGTTTTGTGCAGGAAGTTACATAGTTAGTATCGTTGAAAAAAGACATGTGTCCATCAAGTTCAACCAAGGGTGGGGAAAATGTGGGTGAAGGGAGGGAGACAAGGATTTTAAGCCCAGCCTCCCCACTGGTCAATGCCCTGAAGCCCACAAGGCAAGAATCAATCTGATCCAGGGGAGACCCCATCTCTGACCACAGAGCCGCCACCAGTCAGGATCCGGAATTTTCCATAGCTAAATACGCATTAATATTCTTTAGTTTCAGGTAGTTATCAAATCCTTTCTTGAAACTCCCAACTGTTCCTGCTGTGGCCAGCTCCTCAGGCGGCTATTCCACAGATTTACAGTTCTTACAGTGAAGAACACTTTTTTTACTCTGGAGAACTTTAAACAATACTCACTTTGGTCACCTGCTACTTACTGCCAGCAATTTTATTGTGAAGCTCCTCTGTGGCCATAGTACCATGATGTTGTCTTATAATGTGAACACTTTCTTCTCTCCCTGTAGCTCCTATATTATATACGAAGGGTCAGGATGACTCTGAACACTGGTAACGAGATCTACTTTGATGAGAACGGGGACTCAATTTCTATCTATCAAATTGTGAACTGGCAAATGAATCCAGATGGGAACGTGAAACAAGTTACAATTGGCATCTTTAATAATTCAGAACCTCTGGATAAAGCCCTGACCTTTGACTCGGGTCTGATTGTCTGGCCGACTGGAGGTCAACAGGTGAGATTTTATACCAATTACAAAAACCAAAAACATTGGAACCCCGCTATTCACATTGAAGTAACAATTTAGACCCCACCCATTGCACTAACAATATCCACTGACCCCACCCCCTCCCCCAAGAGGAAGAAAAACTGAATATTGTCTTTAGTTTAAAGGCAACAAGATATACCTAAATATTGGCCCCACTGCCAACTGTTATAGGTACTAAGAAGTATCCCTATAGTTATATGACCCCTGTGTGGGGTCCCACTGGATACCCTATGGGGTCTGTTGGTTGGAGTTTGTCAACTTAGTGTCTTGCCTGTTGTTGATAACATGATTTGTTCTGCTGGTATGCTGTATTCCTACATTGTACTTAAAAACTGTATTTGTTCCAGAATTGTCTGAGAGTAAGAGTCAACCTAGCCCATACTTACCAACTCTACATGAATACGATTCCAAGAAAGGGGTAGGGCTTATGCAAACCTCACCCAAAAGGAATTCCTGGGAAGACCATGGAATAGGAAAACCCTTTGGAAGCACTCATGCTGTGTGACAACAGTCATGTGGGACCTCTAAGTCCCAGCCACCCCACCAGTGCTATTCCTTTCTGCAACATCTGCACCCCAGCCTGGGCTACTGCACTTGTAATTTATGTCTTCAGAAGAAAGTAACCAGCAGTTCTTTTCTCCTGTCTGAAGACCCTCCGTAAGAGTATATTCTCACCTAGCAGATTTGTTGCAGACTGTCTTATTTATCTAGACGGTGCCTTGATAAACAACCCCACATGAGGGCATACCGTCCTGCTTACCACTCCAAAAGCACAGGGACTCTTATGTAACCTACACTCTTCCTACCTGGCTGGAAAAGATTTCTATGGGCGTTTCTCAGATTTCAACCAACCCAAATGTGCAAATAAATGTAAATTATACTAATTGACCAAACTAAAAAACACTAATATTAATAGATTGTCACACACCACAACGGCGGAGTGTTGTCTTGGTGACCCACCCCGCGTCACCACAGTTAGACCACTAAATTTCGATAACAACTTGTCTATGGAGTAGTTAATAAACTGTAGAAAATGTACTATACAAAATGATCTGCCTTGTATAATAGAAAAAAATTCTGCTCACAGGTCCCACGTTCTGTCTGTAGCGAGAGCTGTCATCTGGGATTTAGGAAGGCGGCCATTCAAGGTCAACCAGTTTGCTGCTTCCAGTGTGTTCCCTGTCTACAAGGAGAGATCTCCAATCACACAGGCAAGTATTATTGTAATGGTATCCGAGAACTTAATTTTTTTATTTATTTTTTATAGGCTAGATTAAAAATATTTGTGATGGCCCAAAACCCTTTACTTTTTATATGCAAAAAAAGCTAAAATGGACTGAAATAATTTAGAGAAAACATAATTTCATGTTTTTCAGATTCCTTTAACTGTTTCAGATGTCCATGGGACCAGTGGCCAAATCTTGAAAAATCCCGATGTCTCCCAAAACCCGTCGAGTTCCTGTCTTATGAAAATACGTTAGGAACCACCTTAGCTGCATCCACCTTGGTCTCTTCCATCGTATCTCTTCTTATTTTGAGACTTTTTGTCAAACATAGCAAAACTCCTATTGTAAAAGCCAGTAATTATTTCCTGAGTTGTCTTCTATTGATGTTCCTTTGCCTCTGCTTCTTCTGCTCATTAGGGTTTATTGGTTTCCCAGAACACTACAAATGTCTCCTCCGTCAGGTGGCTTTTGGTTTGGTCTTCACTCTCTGTATTTCATGCATTTTGGCCAAGACAATCATGGTGGTTCTTGCTTTTATGGCCACCAGACCAGGAAGCCGTCTGAGAAAATGGACCACGTTCAGAGTCTCCTATGGGATAATTTTCCTCTGCTGTCTGGTACAGGTTATTCTGTGTGCCACTTGGTTGTCCATCGCTCCACCATTCCCACAATATAACATCAACATTAGACCTGAACTCATCATTGTTGATTGTAATGAGGGTTCACCCATCGCCTTCTGGATCATGTTGGGTTACCTCTTTCTTCTGGCCACCATAAGTTTCATTATGGCCTTCCTGGCTCGAAGACTTCCCGACAGTTTCAATGAAGCCCAGTACATCACATTCAGCATGTTGGCCTTCCTCAGTGTCTGGATATCTTATATTCCGGCCTCCCTCAGTGCCCAGGGCAAGTACACAGTGGCCATGGAGATCTTTGCCATCTTAGCATCCAGTTGGGCTTTGGTCATATGTATGTTTCTCCCAAAGTGTTTTTTCATATTATTTCGACCTGAGCTGAACTCCAGGGAAAATATCAGAAAAAATAAAGATTTCACAACATAGGTTCAATGAAATTGGTTTAATAATGATGGTTACAGGTTTTCATCATTACCTTGACATCACCATTTGTGAAATGTCCAGCACATGAACAGAAACATCAAAGAAATGTCTTGTGACCTCTGAAGCCACTGATTTAAAAAAAAGTCAGCAAAAATCGATGGACACCAGCTTCAGCTATGAAATGATGACGAGTGCAAAGGAAATGTATATTTCTTTGTTATCTTAAACAACTGTAATTTATTTTTAGATCTAAAATAAATCGGACAACCCATTTAGCGGGGGTACATTTTTTTGATAATTTTGGCCAAAATTACATGCTAACATTTGATATCAACCTAAATCAAAAGTGTAAAGGGGTTTTCTCAACATGCAGTTTCTCAAGAAGCTTTAGACTTTCATGTCCAGTTCAGGCTGTGGCTGGTTCTACAGCAACGATTGGCATTCCGTTTTGCTATTACTGTTATAGTGAGATGAGTGCTGGAGATTTATAATCTGTAATTTCAGGTCTGCAGAGCTTTGGAGATTTCAATTTGTCATGAATTTAGGTAAACAGCTCCTGTGCTCTAGATAAGACTCAGCAGGGAGTGGCTTACCATGGTCAGAGGAAGTTTGGAGCAATCAGATAAGAGAAAGAGCAGATAGGTATCTGGTAACCAAGTCCATACGCTAGCAGTAGATCCAATCTTCTTTATATCCTCAACAAAGCAAAATCAAAACAGCAATATATACTACTTACTTTGACACATATGTAATTTATGGCGATACGAAGACATCTTCGTTTTCTATCAGGCACGTTGCTGTATGGTGCTCCATGTTCCTGAACATATCAGCTTTTCGAAATGTTGAATAATGATGATGAGTTAGTGAGCTCCCAGATGATGCAAGTCTCACTGGAACCATCACTGTCTGCATGGTTGGCCACTATATTGTATTCCTGACTGTCCACCTTGTTACATCACTCCTTGGCCATCATATTGTATCCCTGGTTGGTCACCTTGTTGTATTCCTGGTTCCTGTTGTATTCCAGGTTGCTCACCTTGTTGTATTCCTGGTTGGCCACCAAATTGTTCCCCTGGTTATCCACCTTATTGCATCCTTGGTTCGCTTCCTTATTGTATCCAATCCAGTTGTCGATAACTGCTTAGGGTCAGGTTGGCAAGCAGGCAGGGTCAACCTTTGGGGAGCATTGTCTGTCTGTCCCTGTAGATACTGGGGTCCCATACACAACCGCTTAGGGTTGAGTTGGCAAGCAGACAGGGACAACATTGAGGGACTTAGTGCTAGGGAGGATTGTCTGTCTGTCCCTGTAGATAGGACCCATCATTTTTATGGGAGAAACTCGATCCCATCAAGTTAAACAATAATTTATGACGATCTTCGGATACACAAGACACAGGGCTTATCTATTAAAAGTAAGTAGAAGCCGTCTGTCTACATTCAAGCCAAAAGCACGTTGAAGGAGGTTGGAGCTATGCCATTGTGTTGCAGAGTGTGCCTGATTTTAGCCATCATACCCAAAATCACCTGTGGCCAGGCTGGACTAAACCGAATTTGATGGTGGGCATCCCTCTTGTGTAATGGAAGTGTGAGATCAGTGGCCCAAAGTCATTTAGCCCTTTTAATCTTAGTTTAAAGTTTCTGCTTTGATGCCCATATTATGCCAGCTATCACTGTTCTCCGAGCTTTTTTAAGCTGTTTTCTCCTTGCTCCACCTCACTGTAAGGTCCCTTATGAAGCTGATAAGTTTTTCTCTTAATGATCTATTTAAAAAATAAAAAAAAATATTTTCTTGTGAATAAGAAACTGGTGAAGAAGAAATCAACCTTGGCTCTGTGAATTTGTGTCACTTCTGTTTTTCCTTACAGCTGCAGCTGGAACTTGTAACTTGGTAGAACACAAACACTCTAAAACTACTCTGAACCAACTCACGCCAGGGCTTCATATAACTTCTCTCCTTCCCCTCCCTTGCTCTCCTTGGTAACTCATTCATATTGCTTTGGGCTGCTCACGTCAACCCTTATCCCCTTACCGACGTATGACGTATGAGTACATCCTGATGCCGGTAAGTGGCTTCGAAGTGTTTTCGCAGCGCGATCCTGCTACACAGCCGTGGGGTGTTAGCGGCTAATTGAAGCTATCACTGGGCGGTTACAGCACGGGGGGGCGTCGCCGCCACCCGCCCACGCTGTTTAGCACCCTCGACGGCGCGGCAAAGATGGCCGTGGCAGCTAAATTAATGAAAAACGGTGCCGCGCACCGTTCTTCACTGCGATCGGAGTCCCTGCAGCGTAACTGCGGGATCCGAAGGCTGAACATGTCAGCGGGAAGCCTTGTGAAGGTTTCCATCGCTGCCATGTTTTGAATTTCCCCACTTCCGACCCCAGTGGGGAATCCGCCATCTTGGTACACCCTAATGCATTGTCTATGCAATGCATTAGGCTGTATTAACAATCATGCCCCCTAGTGGTTAAGCGCCCTAGGGGGACTCAAAGTTAAAGTAGAAAAAAAAAATATTTAAGTGTAAAAAGAATAAAAAAGTATTAAAAGTTCAAATCACTCCCCTTTTGCCATTTTACAAATAAAAAAAATAAAATAATAAAAAAGTGACACATATTTGGTATCGCCGCGTCCGAAAAAGTCCGACCTATAAAAAAAAATCATTTATCCCGTACGCTGAACACAGTAGAAGAAAAAAAAAAAAAACGCTAAAATTGCGTTTTTTTTGTCACTTCACGTCCCAGAAAAATTGGAATAAAAGTGATAAAAAAGTTGCATGTACTTACAACCGGTACCAATAAAAAGTGCACTTTAGCCCGCAAAAAATGCCCCTCACTGACATCCGTAGGTGTTAGTACAAAAAACGTATTGGTTGCCCAGCATAACACATTCAGCATGTTGGCCTTCCTCCATGTCTAGAGATCTTATATTATATTCTGGCCTCCCTCAGTGCTCAGGGCAAGTATACAGTGGCCATGGAAGATCTTTGCCATTTTAGCATCCAGTTGGGCTCTGGTCATATGTATGTTTCTCCCAAAGTGTTTTTTTTTTTTTCATATTATTCTGACCTGAGCTGAACTCCAGGGAAAATATAATGAGACGAAACCAAAATTGCACCACATAGGCTCAATGAAACTGGTTTCGTATTGAAGGCTACAGGTTCTAACCTGTCCCTTGACATTATCATTCAGGAAATGACCAGTGCATGAGAGGTTACTTCAAGAAACGGCTTGTGACCTCTGAAGTCATAAAAAGGGGAATAAATATTATTGACAAATACATTACTGTTCTGATTTTGTTTGATTTCAAAGATTCAGCAGGCGATCTATCCTGTTTGTTTCCAAATGGTTTCTTAAGTTGGAAATTGGGAGACATGAATCATGTCCAATGTAAAAAAAAAAAAAAAAAAAAAAACATGGTGGTAACTTAGGGAAATTGAAGTGGTAGGAGTGACACTGATAGATGAGTTAAGCCCTAGAAAACCTTACTTAACCATGAACCCAATTTAGTGTCAGGGTCGTTTTTTGAGGATTTTTGCTAAAGTTGGTTTTGGGCCTATTCAAATCTAATTACTTAGATTCAATTTCATATCGACCCAAATCTGAAACACAACACTACTTGATAAGTTATTGTCAGGATACGTTCGTCCAGGCAGCCTTCCATCCGTTTAGGGCAATGACCGGCGAGGGTTAATAGGCCTGGCCTGGGACCACACCCTGGGAGACGCACTGCTCCTGAGCCAGGAGTGACAGCTCTGCAGGCTCTCCCAACAGAGGGTGTGTCTCTCAGGCCAATTGGAGGGCTCGGACGCCGCACCAATCAGTTTCGGGGGCAGCATCCAGGCAGTCCTTTTTAACCTCCTTAGTCCCTCCAGGCTTTGCCTGCCAAAGGTGTCCCCCTTGCTGTTTCCTGCAATTCCTGTTTGTTGTTGTTCTCCTGTATTTCTGACCTCGGCCTGTTTCTTGACCTCGCTTGTTGCCTCCGATTTTGTACTGCGCTCCTGACCATGTTTGGACCCCAGCTTGTTTCTGACCATCTGCTTGGCTTGCGTTTCTTGGCTTCTATGTTCCTGCACCGTTACTGACCCGGACTGATTGACACTGAGTTTCCATGACGGCCCTGCACTTAGCAGCATAGGGGCTGTTGTCCAGTTGGGGTCTGCCTCCTAGGGCAGCACGCCAAATAGGCCGGGACAGTGGGCTAGGTGGCAGTCAGGTCCCACTGCACCTCCTCTGATGTGACAGTTATACTTTGTATTTTATTGACCTGTGACTTCTATGCTATTCTATCAAAATGACTTGCCACCAAGTGAGTTGCTTTCCTCTTATCTGGCTCAGGAGAAAATATAAACAAATCATGAACGCTGCAGAGGGGAGAGGGAGGGGGCTGAGCAGCGAGGAGCACAGAGGGAGTAATAAGGGAGCGTCTGCAATGTTCACTCAAATATTAACATTACAACCAGTGGATTGTCTATACAGCCTAAAGCCTCATACACTGCACTTTCTCCACAATCCCTTGGAAGCTCATTCATGTTCCCTGTCATCAGATAAGAAGTGCAGACAACGCAAGCGCGGCCTGTCAGCTCTACTGGTCGTGTCTAAGGCAAACTTTTAAGTAACTAACTAAGTGCTTGTAAAGAAAGCTGTAGCTCTCAGAGGCTTCACTTTTTGTAATCACACATATTTAGAAAAGTGATCAAATACCCATTTTGGAGGATCCCACGTCACCTTTACATCGTGGCAAAACTCCTTTAAGCATCAGTAAATCTGTGTTATCTTAATATTACTGATACTGAATTAATCTGGTGATCTTCGTCCTGGGAATCCTTTTTATACAATGTGCTGTACTCTATCCTCCATCCTATTTTTCTTTATTTTCTCAGCTGCTTTTTAGTTGATTGCCATGTACTGTACTTTAATAGAGCTCATAAAAGACCCTTAGAACATCACCAGGGATTTTGCTAAGCCAAAATTTCTTTCAAAGGAGATTTGTTTTTTACTTGACAGCTAGAGTACCTGGCACCCGACTGCATAAAAAAATGCAGTGCACCACACACAAAGTACACAAAACAAGGATGTCCTCCACCACAGGCTAGTCTTGAAAAAAATCTTTAGCTGCTTGGAGGTTACTTTAGGTTTGTTTGACCTCTTGGACCATTACTCACCTTGCTCTTGGCATGATCTGTGCCAGTCAACTACTCCTGGGAAAGGTTATGATGAACTTACATTTCTGAATGACTGTTGAGTTGTAAATTCCAAACTTTTTTTTTAGATAGTCTTGTAACATTTTCCAGCCTGATGAGCATTGACAACTTTTCAAACAATTTTCTTTGCTCATGCCATGATAGATTACACCCACGGACATGTGTCTTGAAGATCAGACTTTGACAGATCCCTAGATTCTTTTTAGAAAGAAGGTTGTGTCACTCACAGATATGTCCTTTTGGATCATTTTCCTCAATTAAATAATTAATGAATAAATCTAATATTTTTGACTCAATTGTTTGATACAGGATTATTTAGATATAGGCTAAATTTATGTATAGGTATAGCACATTGTAAAGGTTTCATACATTTTCAAGCTTTTTGCCCTTAGTAGTTATAGTGCATAAGATGAGGCTAAGACAAATACAACATTAGCACTAAATACCAAACTGCTATAGAGGGAGAGAGGACTCTGCCCCGGAAGGCTTATTATCTACAATGTTGGAGGAAGGAGACACAAGGTGAAGTATGGAGATTTGTGCATGGTGGTGTTGGGGCATCAGGGGTATTGTAGGATGGAGGCTCCTGAAAAGATGGGTTTTCAGGTCCCTTTTAAAGGTTGTAAATATGGGGGAGAGTCTGATGTGTTGGGTAATGAGTTCCAGAGTGTGGGGGAAGCACAGAAGAAGTCTTGGAGACAGTTGTGTGAGGAGCTGACATGGGGAGAGCAGAGAAGAAGGCCCTGTGAGGAGTGGAGATTTTGTAAGGGGAGGTATCTAAAGATTAAGGCAGAGATGTATGGAGAGGAGAGGTTATGGAGAGCCTTGTAGATCCTGGTCAATAACATGAACTGAATATGCTGGACAATGGGTTGCCAGTAAAGAAGTTGGCAGAGGAGGAATGAGGAGAGAGATGGCTCAGTGAGGGCAGTTGAGTTGTGGATGGATTGAAGGGGAGCAAGAGTACTGGATGTTGTCAGAAGCAAGAAGGGGATATCCCTGTAAGCTTTTAATTGGTCTTCCAGAAGGTGAGGGGTGGAGATATTTTATGGTGGTGTAGAGGCAGCAGGAAGATTGTAAGGTGGAGCCTCCTGAAGAGATGGGTTCTCAGGTCACTTGAGAGAGTTTTAAAGGATAGTCTGATGTGTTGGAGTAATGGATTCCAGAGTGTGGGGGAAGCACAGGAGATAGTTGTGTGAGGATCTGACAAGAGGAGAGTAGGGATAAAGGTCCTGTGAGAAGGGGAAATTGTGTGAGCGGAGGTGTCTGGAGATAAATGCAGAGATGTATGGAGGGGAGAGATTAAGGAGAGCTTTGTAGGTCATTGTTAGTAACTTGATCTGAATTTGCTTGGCAATGGGTAGTCTTTAAAGGGATTGGCCGAGAGAAGAGGAGGAGTGAGGAGAGAGGTGGATCAGCCGGCCAGTGGAGTTGAGGATGGATTGAAGAGTGCTAGATGGGAGGCCATGATAAATCTGACATAGTGAATGAGTGGGATCACGAAAAGATGATGAACTCCATGATGGAGTGAGAGAAGAAGAAGGAGGATTTGGATGATAGAAATTCTGGGATGTAGATATGTAGATCTGAGTGTTACACGCAAATAAGTGGTGCTGAAAGCCATGGATGCTATGAGTACATAGAGGCATTTTTGCAGAGTCAAAACAAGAAAGGAGCAGATTCTGGAATGTTTTTTGGAGGCAGCAGCAGGATACAGACATACAGGATATATTACATTTAGAGATTCCCATTACACATTATCTCTGTATTCTGAAGATTTTCTCTTAATTTTATTTCCCTTCTGGAAGGGTTTGAAATATACTTTAAGACCTCCTGTTAGAGAAGACCATCAACCACTTACAGAAGATTTCTTTATGGCAGAGGCTTAGTAGAGGCCAAAAAGGCGATTCAAACTCTACACACCATTTGGTGCTCTCCTCGCCTCAAGGAGAGATGTTTCCCTTTCTGAGCCACTCATTGCCTCTCACACAGCCAGCCAGTATCACTCTGCTCTGCACTGATGAGGGACAAACATGCCGAAACAGCTGTCTGCAGATGAGAGATACTGGCTTGGCTAAATATCCTTTTTGCTTTCTCAAGACCCAGTAGGTCAAAAGCGAATCGAGGATTTGTTACATCCTTTAGAGGGCGCTTGAGCTTCTCAGCTCCTTTCCAATAATGCCTTGTGATATGCAGATGCGTAGTAGAGGGCAAAAAGGCAAATCAAACTCTACACATTATTTGGTGTTCTCCTCGCTTCAAGGAGAGATGTTCCCCTTTCTGAGAAGATTTCTTTGTTATGGATATTTTAGCTCTCTTATCCTGTATTTGTATTGGATTTTTTTCTGAGAGAGGCCATTATTATTTGATGGATTTCAGGTGGTCGTCTCATAGATTTTCTGTTGTACATATCATTATCTATGTTTTTACTCTGTGACTCTATTTGATTGACTTCTCCAAGCCCTCATGTTGTAGATACAAAGACAAGATATAAAAGAAATGTATATAATACCACACAGGGATATCACTTCTGTACATCTATCACAGCAATTATCGTTCTAGGTAAATTGTACAGACCATAGGTCTCTAGGGAGAAAAAAAAAGTCTTCAGAGACGTTAATAACGGCACCCGGGACAGGAGTGTTACCACCAATTACCAACACTGCAGCCTTATATACACTGGGTTCTGGATAGTACTGAGTACATTGGGCTCAGCATGTTGTATACTATAGACATCCATCATATACTCCAGACTATCAGATATATCCTCACTGTAAGTATAATATGTACTATGGATATCTATACACATCACATAAATAATATTATGTGTCCATTGCCTCATCCATACAAACTGGACACCAGTACATCCCTGTAACAGATCCTCAAAAATTTTAGTGAGAAGCTCCCCAATACCATTCATTCTCAGCCATGTGCCCATGATTACTAGGAGGCTACTAGACATATAATACATCAATATGATCTTTAGCCTAAGATGTAAAACCTTATTTCCAAAAATTTCCTTCAATGAAGATTTACACGACTCAGCAGAGAATGACGGAGCCTCATCTCTATATATTGATGTATTACAGCTGGACAAAGAGATCCTCTCCAGTCACCGGAGCTTCACCAGACACCGAGAGATGTAGGAAAACTTTACTGGGCAATTAGCAGATTACGATAGTGACAAAGAAAGTTTTCTCAACTTTTTCATTGCTTTTACATGGCTTATTTTGTGTCCTGATAGCAGATAACACGGTGCAGTAAGTTATCTCTGCCAAATAATCTTTGCTACATCCGTACATCTTCAACCACATAATTCTCTCATTTCTGTTCTCTGGAACATTTATACTTATAGTCTGTCCTAACTGTCTGAACACTGCAATATGCACCTCTACCATAGCCAAAGACCTTTTGCCATCAATGGTGGACTCATCATACTCTAAACTATACATCTACAGTTATCTACAGACAATGACTGACTTGTGGATCTCACATCAACATTTATTGTAATGTTTCTATCTATCTATCTAATTATCTATCTATCTATCTATCTATCTATCTATCTATCTATCTATCTATCTATCTATCCCATATCTATCTATCTATCTCATATCTATCTATCTATCTATCTATCTATCTATCTATCTATCTATCTATCTATCTATCTATCTGTCTGTCTATCTATCTCATATCTATCTATCTGTCTGTCTATCTATCTATCTATTTCATATCTATCTATCTCATATCTATCTATCTCATATCTATCTATCAATTTATCTATCCCATATCTATCTATTTATCTATCTATCTCATATCTATCTATCTAGCTCATATCTATCTATCTATCTATCTATCTATCCATCTATCTTATATCCATCTATCTTATATCTATCTATCCATCTATCTATCTATCTATCTCATGTATTTTTTCTATCTAACTAGCTCTTTACCTTTTTATCTTCCACCTATTTTATATTAATTTCTCTATCCATTTAATATCTATATATCTCATATATATCTATGTAACATTTATATACCCAAAAGTCAGGACACCCCTATTAAATCGTTACATGGGACAACACTGATATATGATACAATGTAAAGTAGTCAGTGTATGGCTTGTATAACAGTGTAAATTTGGTGTCTTCAAAATAACTCAGCATATAGCCATCAATGTCTAAACCACTGGCAACAAAAGTGAGTAAACCCCTAAGTGACAACAAAAGTGAGTACACTCCTAAGTGAGAATGGACAAATTGTGACCAGTGTCAGTATTTTGTGTGGCCGCCATTATTTTCCAGCGCTGTAGCATCCAGCATCTATATATCTATCAACCCATATTATATGTAGCTATATTTAAATCCTGATACTAAGGCTCTAGATATCACTTCTGTCTCATCAGAGCTGAAGTGTTACTGTCTTGAAATCTTAACAGGGTCAATGAAAAATACAACAAATCTTAGCTCGTCTGTAAATCTATTCTTTACAGATTTGCTTATTATTTCTTGTTGTTATCTGTTTCCCTTACTTTGTTAATCTATATGGTATGTAATACATGTATATACTCTAAATATATATGTGACTGTGTTATATTCTACTCTTAACATCTTATTCTGCTGCATATGTTTCTCTGCTCTTTCTGGTTGGTATACTGTATGTAGTACAACATTACATTGGTTTGAAATGTTATGTATTTGGATAGGATTTTACATCCCTTTATCTCTGTTTACCATTATACATTAGAGACACTAGTGATCACTTGGGTAAAACAGATGGTATCACAGTAAGTGACGACACCTGATTGGCTTCAATAGATGTTGAGACTTTATGGACGACATGTATGAATGGGGCTGCTCCAGATATCTGGTGTCTTTTCAGCCCGATATCAGGTGCAGCCCCATTCATATATTTTCAAATATAGGGGAGGCGGGGCTCACTAGAACCGTAGCGAAGCTATAGATTTATAGCTTCACTATGGCATTTCTGGGAGCATTACAGTCGGAAAAGGTAGAGCACTTTCAGTGCTCTACCTTTCAGCACTTTCAGACAGTCCGAACTGTCGTGCAAGCGCTGGAATGCACCCTATTTATGATCCGCTGTATAGCGGGTTCATAAATCAGGCGCATTCTATGCTTTGTTTCATGCATATCGCCCTACATATCTCGATTCCACCTTGGGGGGGGCTTCCAGGCAGTCAGTCACTTCTTGAAGTCTAGGGGAATACAAAACCCGCTTAAAAACTCCTTTGTTGTTAACTTATTGAATTATGCATTGACCTATACTGTAATTATTTCCTTTCTGTGGAAATTTCTACCACTAATCAGGGGTACAGCAATGGGGAGTCACTATGCTCCAACCTATGCCAATTTTCTCCTGGGTTACTGGAATGATTCAGGGATGATGACACTCAGTGGATTTTATATTGGGGGTGCTCCATTGATGACATCTTTATATTGTGGTCTGGGTAAAGAGAATCATTTGTTGACTTTGTCAATACACCTACAAGATCCATGAGTCATCTATTACATTTTTGGATCTAAAGATAAAAAAGTATTTTAATGGAAGTCTGGGAAACTGTGTATATAGAAACAGGTACAAATAATGCTCTGTCTTTGAAAAGCTCTCATTTTTTGCCACTTTGACCCTTGGGACAATTTACTAGAGTTTGAAGAAATTGTTTTTTAACCGATGACTTTAAAATACAAGCATGAGCCCTTTGAAGTAAACATTAGAGATTATCTAAGTGATACTATCAGTAGGGCATATAAATATGCTCCCCTTTCTGAGAGACAAGATCTTTTGATGCCAGACCCAAGACAGTCTGAGAATATTTCTAGGATTATCTGGAAATACAAACACCGATCAAAACAAGTGAGGAAAATTCTCGATAAATATTGAGATTTTCTTAGACTAGAACCTGATGTTAAAACCTTTATTCTGGAAAAAAACAGCAATAACATTTAGGAGAGGTTGGTCTATAGGAGATAACCTACATAGTCACTACATCCTCTCCGATTCCTAAGACTTCATAATTAAACACTAGAATTAAGGGGATACAGTTCACTCGCTAGAAAAATAACAGGCTAGAAAAGAGTATAAACAGCGCTCCAGATAGAAAAGGGATAAGCTTTCAAAAACACACACTAGGACATTATCTATAATCACATTATCCATAAAAACTATTAAACCAGCTACACGTTTCACCGGGCACACATGGTCCACTTCATCAGGCTGTATAGAATTAAGGGGATGTATCCCTATGGATTATTTAAGGCTTTTTCCTCAATTTGTAGAACTAAATTCTTCAACAGTACCACCATGGGGAGGATTTAAAATTTTATTAACTGTAAATCTAAAGGAATCGTTTATTAATGCAAATGTCCCTGCCCATTGGAAAGACCAAACAAGAATTAAGACGACGAATACAGGAACATATTAGAGACGTTATTCATAAAAGGGACACGCCAATAACACGGCATGTGATGGAAAAGCATGCGGGTGATCCATCGTCCCTAAAGTTCTGTACTTCTGACTTTATTTGCCCTTCGTCCAGAAAGGAGACCTTTGAACAGCGGCTTCTTCAAAAAGAATGACCAATTCACGTTCAAATGTTTTATTTAGGCTCCCTCTTTATATTTTCCTTTTCTTTTTCTTATTATGTTAATCTTTAGGGCATGTCCCCAATGCACGGATTTTTCGCCGGATTTTTTTTTTTAGACCGCTGGAGGTCCGAAAAACATAGAACATGTTCATTCTTCCACCCGGTTTTCGGGCGGAACATGAACATGTCGGTGCAAAGGGGGAGGGCTTGAATCCGCAAACCAATGGACATAAGCCGCCCCCCTGCAAGCCAAAAACAGAACAAATACCAGCTGGGAAATCCCGACCGGTTTTTGGTCTTAGCCGTGTAAACGCGGCCTTACTGTATGTAATATATGTATATACTCTAAATATATAAGTGACTGTTATATTCTTCTGTTAATATTTCAGTCCGCTGTATATGTTGCTTTGTTCTTTCCGGTTGTTTTATGTAGTACAAAATTGTCTCCTACTAGTAAGAAGTTCCTTTGACTCTTGATGTATGTGGACCCATATTGTGGCTAAATATCATATTTTATATGCCACATCATACTAACGAGTGGCAGGGAAATGATGTAACCTACACCTATTAGTGATGTTTTTTCTCTCTGTTTTCAGTTTATCCTATGGCTAAACACGGGTTCATGGCTCATGTGTATATCCTATGTATGGAGATCCTCCTGCTATATCTTTTGTCACTTATTAGCTCATTGGATCAGATGTGTAGATTACCGCCTGTGTCAGAGCTGGAGGGGATAAGACAACCTGGAGATATCATGATAGGAGTGTTACTGTCCATCAACTCTGACAAGGTCTATCAAAAACTTACCTTCAATGTAAAACCTCCCAGGATTGACTGTAAATTGTAAGTAAGCTCAATGCCAGGCTGATGCTACTGGTTTAGGCTAGGGTTACACAGCATAGGACAAAAAAACGTTGCAAAGCTGATGGCCTTTTGTGATAGGCAAGACTGTGTTTTTTTGCCACTGATTTGTGCAAAAAACGAGGTCAGTTCTAGCTTTTGCCATCAGCCCATCCAATTGAATGTATGGGAAACTGATGGCAAACCGCAAAATTCAGGCAGAATTTGTATAATGTTGCATATTCCACCAGATTTTTTAAAAACCTCTGCTATATAGACTACAGCCCGGGTTTTCTTTATTGCTGTCTAAGCAGCACAGTGAACCATCTGATTCTCGCCGGTTGCAAAATACTGAAACCGCCAAAAATCCGACAGTACTTCTGTGCTGTGTAGACCTAGCCCTACAGCTATAGTTTTTTTTTTTTTTCTGTTCAATAGTGTAGTTTGTAGAACTTTTTTGGACTATATGCATTTAGATTACCTTACATTTTGATGTCTGTAGATATAAGAAAATGTATCTACATTGTCTGACATCTTCATCCGTTTTTTATTCAGCACTGATGTTCTGCAGGGTTTTTTTTTTAGCAAATCTCTCCTTAGTGAAAAAGTCTTCGTTCATCTAAATGTGATGTTTTCTGTGCTCCCCGTGTCCTCCCAAGTATTAAATGACTGTGGAGGCAGGTCCAATTTAAAAAAAAGTCAAATCAATTTGGGGTCACTTGATCTCTTGGGTTTGACACGAAGCTGTGTTTCTGTCATCAGAAAGAAGAACTGCAAAGAGCCCTAAGAAAATTAAATTAAAGTACATAACAGAAGGGTTCTATTTTGGGAGAGTGCACGTTGTGCACTTGTGTTCATGTCTTTATCACCTTAAATTCCATGATTCAAATTATAAAACCACGTTAAATTAAAGGGCAAATATTTACCTACATAGTTAATACCACTGAAAAAGACATAGGTCCATCATGTTCGATCAAGGGTGAGGAGAAAACGGCGATAAAGGGAAGGGTAGAGGGAATTTTAAAATGTTGTCTCCCTCTGTTGATCCAAAATAAAGGATCCGTAAAACATGAACCAATGTGCCCTAAACGGAATATTGACTGGATCGGTTCCGCATTATAACAAGAATTTTATGTGGCTACATAAGTATTAATATTATTCAGAAGTAAGTAGCTATATAGGCCTTTCCTGAACCCCCATCTGTTCCTGCTGTGACCAGCTCCTCAGACAGCTATTCCACAGATTCACAGTTCTCATGGTGAAGAACGCTTTTCTCCTCTGGAGACTGAATTTTTTTTTTTCTCTAGATGGAGGGAGCACCCCCTTTGTCTTTTAAGGGGCTTTTACATGAAATAGCTTTTCATGTTCCTGCTTTGACTAGCTCCTCAGAAAGTTATTCCACAGATTCACAGTTCTCATGGTGAAGAAGGCTTTTCTCCTCTGGAGATTGAATACTTTTTTTCTATAGATGGAATAGCTTTTCACCTGTTCCTGCTGTGCCCAGCTCCTCAGGAAGCTATTCCACAGATTCACAGTTCTCATGGTTGAAGAACGCTTTTCTCCTCTGGAGATTGAATACTTTTTTTCTATAGACGGAATAGCTTTTCACCTGTTCCTGCTGTGACCAGCTCCTCAAGAAGCTATTCATTAGATTCACAGTTCTCATGGTGAAGAACGCTCTTCTCCTCTGGAGATTGAATACTTTTTTTCTCTAGACGGAGGGAATACCCCTTTGTCTTTTGAGGGTCTTTTACATGAAATAGCTTTTCCCCATACTTTTTGTAGCAGCCATTTATACACTTATCTAAATTAATCATATCTTTCATTGACATCTTTATTTCATACTGAACAAGTTTTTACCTTTCCTCATAACTAAGATCCTCCAAATCACTTATCAGTTTAGTTGCTCCTGTGTGGACTTTCTCTGACCCCAGTACATCCTTTCTATGAGTTGGAGCCTAGAACTAAGCTGCCTGTTCCATATGAGGTCACACCAATGCTTTGTAGCCTGGTAATATTATGTCTTTGACACACAGGTTCATGCCTTAGGCAACTTATTGACGTTGTGCTGTTATGTAGTCTTTGATCAACAAATTCATTCAGAGCCATCTCAACAAGCAAAATAGGAGGTGATGTGCCTGACATCAGAATGGTCTATACTTTGATACAGTGTTCCCCAACTCCAGTCCTCAAGGCACACCAACAGGTCATGTTTTCAGGATCTCCCACAGAATGCACTGACAATAATGATATCACCTGTGCAGAATGCACTGACAATAATGACTTCACCTGTGCAATGCTAAGGAAAGCCAGAAAACATGACCTGTTGGTGTGCCTTGAGGACTAGGGTTGGGAACCTCTGCTTTGATAGATCAATATTTAAAAGGTTTATTGGAAGATAGCTGAACTATCCAGTGACCTTTATTGGATGTAGCAATCCTTAATTCACATATATCTCACATAGCCTTGCAACATAAAAGGGTTCAAGCCAAGCCGGTTCAGTTCATCTGCATACAGCTGTTTCAGGGTGTTGCTCCTCATCAGTGCAGAGTAGATCCTACTGGCTGGCTAGGTGACAGGCGGTGAGTTAGGCACAGAAGGTGTAATGTATCTCACTGGGGAAAAGCACCATGTTGGCATGTGAGGATTTATCGCCTTTTACACTTCATTGGGCTTTTGCATATTTCAAAAGGCTTATGAGAACTGAACTCTCCAGCGCCCTCAATTTAATGTAGCAATCCTCAAGTCAATGAAAGAACCTAGGTCACAAGGCTCCTTAGATTTCCCATTGGCTTTTGTACTGACATCTAATGTGTGGTGTATAAGAACTTATTTTCAGGCAAAAAGTTAAATTATCTCCCCTCGAAATTGGTAAGAAACCTACCTCATTCTAGCCAAACCAAAATCTCCTGCAAAGGAAAGTGTCACCCATTTATAAACAGTTGCTTCAGAGTGGAACAGATGAAGCAACAGAATGAAGAACAGTTTATTTGGGCAGATGCCATAGACACTACTCAAGGGGAAGGGTTGGTATGAATTATCATTAAAAAGATCCAATGGTGCATGGTGTATTGCCTGAAAATAAGTCTTTATATATCACGTCACAACAGTAACTTTCATCTTATGTACATACATATATTATATACAGCTTCAATAGCCAATGATAGACAATAAAATATCAAAAATATAGATAAAAAACCTAACATGATGTTGTCCTCCAGGTTTAGTCTAGAAATCTATCAGATGTTTCAGGCCTTGATGTTCGCCATTGAGGAGGTCAACAAAGATCCCTTTATTTTGTCAAACATTACTTTAGGATTCCAGATGTATGACACCTGTAATATACCTCACTATGAATTACAAGGAGCTTTACAGTTCCTGACGGACACTAGTACAACTTTCACCAACGACCAGTGTCAGTCTCGATCATCCTTCCCGGCAGTTATTGGATCCATAGCTTCAACCAACTCAATTATCTTGGCTCATTTTTTTGGGAACCTTCAAATATCCACAGGTAAGATGGTGGAATTCTGAAAATAAAGCAATACAGTCATGAAGTACATTTTTTTTCTGTTTTTTGTCAATAATTGCTATTTTCTGAAGGTGGTAACCAAATGTGGTGACCAAACTGGCAGGCCTTTTGAGCCAGTAGATTTCGAAGGTGGGTTAATAGACTGTTTTCCCATTGTATTCATTTCTCATACCTGTTAAGAATGTACTCCTACTTATTAGGTCAGCAGGATTTTCTGTGTTATGTCTTCTTTTGTGTCTGTCACTTATGAGTGATTGCATGGAAACAGCTCAGGAACCTTGCAATTCTGTTGACCTGGCTGGCACTTGGAGCTGATTAGCATACTTGTAGTCTCTGTAAAGCTTATTTGAATCTGGCAGTCTGATTGAAGATTATACTGTAAGGTCCTAATATTGTCTAGTCCTAACATGTGGCTGGCAATACCAGTCCCTTATAAAGATGGTGGGTGGTAGATGGAGCAGCTGGCAGCAGATGTGTGGCATCAGGCGGGTGGCAGAATCAGAATAGTAGCTGAGGCAGGCAGCCAGAAGAATCCAGACTCATTCCTCAAAGTTTTGGGTATCATGTCTGATCTAATCTGATGCATCAAGTATTGGTGTATGGAAATCCTGGCTGATCCATGACTGATTCATGTTGACAAAGGTGAGTCTCTCCATATTTCGGGTGGACAAGTGAGTTCTCCTTGGGGTAACTATGGCCCCCGCCACTGAACACCCACTCTGATGCCACACTCGGCAGCTTCTCCAGTGCAAACTCGGAAAGTTGTGGCCACAAATTCAGCTTGGCTGCCCAGTAGACCCGCGGATCTTCTATGTGGGGTGGCAGAGTGCTGTCCAAGTAGGCCACCACCTGCTGGTACAGGGTCTGCTCTAGGTCCTGCTGCTGCTGGTGAGCGAGTGATGGAAGCTGCTCATCAACGACTCCAGACTCAGGCTGCTGCTGAGGGAAGCTGGTACTGCTCCTACTCACCCAACCCCCCACAGAAGCCGTAGCAGTGGTACATGAGCGATGAGGAACCCCCCGGACAGACCTGCCAGAAGATAGACGATGGCGCTGATAGGCAGCAGCCAACTGACTACCTAGGATTTCTCTATAGTATTTGAGTTTGCTCTCCCTCTTGGCAGGTGAAAAAATGCTCCCATTTTGGACCGGTAGCAAGGTTCCAAGAGGGTGGAGAGCCAGAAGTCATCCCTCTGCCGGATGGTGACTGTTCGGCTGTCACTACCGAGACAAATCAGAATACAGCGGGCCATCTGTGCAAGGAACTCTGAGTGGCTCCCTGCCTCTATCTCCACTGTATACTGAAACGGTGTGTCTGGGTCATCTGCCTCATCTTCCTCATCTCCCTCTACCTCCTCTGGCTGCTTCTGCTCCTCCTCTCCTGTCACCTGAGAAGAAAAAACACTCATTTCTCCAGACACTGCTTGTGCTCCAATGTCCTTCTCCTCCTCCTCCAGTTTAGCCCCCAGGACATGAAGCAGTGGAATGATGTTCTTTATCCCGTAGTCCTGGCGACTGACAAATAACATGGAGCAAACAGTGATGATGAAGCCCTTGCTTCACCTGGCTCCCAAGTGCAATCAGCACCATCATCATCGATTAGTGTTTGCCCGTCACTGCTGTCCTCCTCAATAGTCTCGGTGTACAGAGCCTGACCGCTCGCACCATAACCCCCATGCCACGCTCCACATCACTACTTGCCCACCTACTGCAAGAAGCAGTAGATGTCTGCCCCACCTCTTTGCTGCCAAGTAGCTGCTGACTGTCCTCAAAGAGTTCGTCTTCGCTGTATAGTGGCGCTGAGCCCAGACCACATAGTAGATCTCTGGCTGAGGGAACCGAACGAGACAGAGGCGGCTTGAGGACAGGTGAGGGCCCATGACCTGCTCCCGGGCCATGCCAACTAAGGGTTGTGTCTGACATTCCCACCGAATCTGGGCTGCGGTTGTCAGATATCATCTGGGTGGAAGTGGATGACCTAGTCAACCATTCAAGTACCATTGAGTTGCTGATCAACACACGGCCGCTAGATGACACCGATAGATCTGGCCTCTCTGTGTCACCCCTGCTGTGACGTCCCCTTATTGTGCTGGGAGAGCACTGCCAGCTCCCTGTCTGACATACTGTTTGATCAAAAATTTACAATACAACAAACTCTGTTTATGAAGATGTCTGTATATAATAAATACACACACTGAATTTCACACAGAATTCCCCATAAAAAGCTTATAACTGAACTCTTGGGCACAGAATAAAATACCCTACAGAATGAACATGATGGATTTCCGGTGTGTATAGGGCAGAAATACACCCACCCTGGATTTGACTCAGAATACCCCACAAACAGGATAAATGAACTCTTGGGCACATATTGCAATATCCCAAAATAAAAAAAAACGCTAGTTGAGGAACAGGTGTGTATATGACACACACTTGTGAAGGTCTTTCACCCCAGTAGCTCAAAAATCTGAAGTATTTTGCACAGAGTGCAATCTAGTGCTGCTACAGCCAGATGCTTTTGCATAGGAAACAGAATGAGAAGTAGCAGAATTTAAGATGGCGTCCGAATTTATAGGGCTGTGACGTCACAGAAGCCCGTTGGTTGCTGATTGGCTTCAAGCCAGCACATGTCATTGAGGGCGTTCCTTTCTTCCTCCCATAGTTCTCTGTCACATGTCACGCCATATCTTCACGGCCATTTTAGAAAAAAAAGACGATTCATTTCAAAAACCAGTGTTTCTCAACTCCAGTCCTCAAGACCCACAACAGGTCATGTTTGCAGGATCTCCCACAGATTGCACTGACAATAATTAAATCACCTGTGCAGCATAATTATATCACCTGTACAATGCTAAGGGAATCCAGAAAACATGACCTGTTGGTGGATCTTGAGGACTGGAGTTGAGAAACACTGTTCTCCTGAAAATATTTTTTAACATTGGTTAAAAAAATCTTGAAATTATTATTACTTTTGAAAATATCATAATGGAATATCTACCCCTCACCTAATTAATTCCTATTCAATGTCTTTGTATCTTAGAGTTTTCACTTTTTGTCTTTTATCTTCTTCCAGATCAGTCCATTATCAACTGTTTCTCTTCTGAGTAATAGGAAAATGTTTCCATCCTTCTTCAGGGTCGTTCCAAGTGATAAATCCCAATCCATTGGTCTGGCTCAACTACTTAGGAACTTTGGCTGGAATTGGGTTGGTCTTGTAGCGAGTGACAATGATTACGGTCTTCAGGGCATTTACCCAATTAGAGAAGCGTTGGTCAAGGCCGGGGCATGTGTGGCTTTTACTGAATATATCCGGCTCGGTCAACCAGATCGCAATGCTCCTCGAATAGTACGGACCATCAAAGAGTCCACAGCTACGGTTGTTGTTTTGTTCGCTTATGAAGCTGATATTATTCCTATTGTGAATGAGATGATGCAGCAAAATGTCAGAGGGAGAATTTTTCTTGGCAACGCCAGTTGGGCCAGGTCAGTTTTCCTGTCAACAATTAATTATGTTCAGGTTTTAAAAGGCGCACTTGGCTTATCTATCAATAGTTATCTTGTACCAGGCTTAGATCAGTTCCTGAAGGATATTCATCCTCATGCCTCTACTGGACAAAAGTGGGTGAAGCAATATTGGGAGAAACTTTTCAACTGCACATTTCCATATGGTGACAATATTATAAGTCCTGGGACGACCTCAATGAGGAACTGCACCGGACTGGAGCAAGTAGATGAAATAATGGCAACTACTGCTTTTACCAACAGTCTAAAATATGCTCATTATACTTATGCTTCTGTACATACCTTGGCTAAAGCTTTGAATGATCTAACAACCTGCAGGCCTGGGGAGGGACCATTTTCAAATAGGACGTGTGCAAACATTTGGAATTTCAAACCATGGCAGGTAAATCTAGAGTAAGGATCTGAACTATGAAATCTAAGACAACTGGGTTGGTTCAAAGTCCATGTGATGACATTTTTAGACTACACACAACAGAGCAAGTTCTCTCCCACCATTTAGAGTATGGTAGGGTGGTAGTTGCAACAGTCCTCTTCATTCACTCTGTTCTGTGTTTAATGTCTTCGTTCTTTCCTCCACTACTTTCAATGGGAAACCTGCTTATCTTGGCCCATGCAGCACAACAGACCCATCATGTACTTATAATACTGATAGAGTATTTCTAGGCTGTGCCATTAATGTGTGATAACTATAGGACTAGTTTCTAAAAGTTTTAAGTTATTATAAAAAACAAGAAGTCCATTGTACTTGGTTGAACTCCTGGGCACTTTCAGCTACCACTACATCTAGTGTCATCTTCATTGATATAATCTAGTTTTGCAGCTCACTTAAGGCCTGGTTCACAACACCAATGAAGCCTAATAGATCCCATCATCTACAATAGAGTCCTTCAGGTCTCTGACTTTCACAATGATATCTGTAATGGGGGTTCCAAACAGAATCTCCGATACAAATGTGAGCCTAATCTAATGTGGGTGAATCGATTTCCAAATTCATTTTACCAACTTTGTATCTTAGGCTTCATATTCTCTACAGATCTATGAGTTGCAAAGTAGACACATGGATCTGACTCAAAGCCTTAATACTACTTGTGTTGCCATAGAGTGCTTCTATATTTTTCTATATTTTAGAGCTACTTATGAAAAAACTTCTAGAGGACACTTGTTCTGTAATTCACCATCTGATTAACTGATTCTTAATTCTGTAGGTCTTGATAAGAAATTGGACGCATTCAGAAGTACAGTTTGGGCACTGCATAGTAACTCGGAGGTTTTAGCCTGGTTCATTCAGAGCCTCCGTTGCAGATTACATCAACAATTACAATCGCAATCACTATTTTTTCAGATATACCAATGGACATTAAAAAGTAAGCCCAAATGATCCCATTGTAGCCAAGAAGGTCCTTCTGAAGTCATTGGTATCAGTCGTGAAAAAGATGTGGTTCCACCTCTGTGACCAAAGGCTTCTAATGAAACCTCCTACCCAAATGTGAACCCAGACTCACTTGTATTATCTACGACCTACTGCCAGCAATTTTATTGTGAAGATCCTCTGTGGCCATAGTAACATGATGTTGTCTTATAATGTGAACCCTTTCTTCTTCCACTGTAGCTCACATATTATATACGAAGGGTCAGGATGACTCTGAACATTGGTAAAGAGATCTACTTTGATGAGAATGGGGACCCACCTGTTAACTATCGAATTGTGAACTGGCAAATGAATCCAGATGGGAACGTGATACAAGTTAAGATCGGCTCCTTTAGTAATTCAGAACCTCTGGATAAAGCCCTGATCCTTAACTCAAGTCTGATCGTCTGGCCTACAGGAGGTCAACAGGTGAGATTTTAGAAAGTATATTTGTACCCAGATTTGTTGCAGAAATTTCTGTTATATTCATCTTATTAAGGCCTTCACAAACAACCCCATTCACAATCCCATGTAATTGATTTTCACTTGCAGAAATTTGAATGTGAAAATACTAAAAATGGGATTTAAACAGTCCTCCTCATTCTGCTGTTCACATTGTGACATCATGAGACCAAGACAACACCTTACAATTGATCAGCAGGACCTTGCCATTGCCAGGCTTCAAGCAGGAGGCTCTCAGAAGGAAGTGGCCATTGAGCTTTGAGTGTCACAGAGTGTCATCAGCAGATTGTATCAGAGATACAGGAAGACTGGAAGAGACACAGAAAACCAAAGAAGTAGATTTCCTTTGGCTCCATCAAACACTGATGAGCGCTTCATTGTAACCAATGCCCTCCGGAACCGGATGATAAATGCCGTACAACTCCAGTCACGTTTAAGGGAGAAGAGAGGGGACCAAGTGTCATTTGTAACCATTTACATCAGCGTGGTCTGCGTGCTTGATGACCAGAAAGGGTACATGACTGTTTCTAGACCTGACTGATGCATAGAACTGTCCTTGATGACTCCAGCACTGGCGGCCCTTATCCAGCGTAAATGTTCCCTGACTCAAACAATGATGCCTGTGCCTGGTGGTGTGGTCAGGTCATCTTGCATGCAGACCAAAGGATGTAAAGGTTACGAATTGTCTAACATGACACTTTGTTGCCTTTCAACTACATTAAATGTAGCCAAAGAATGGCCACTTCTTTGCCTTTCTCTGACTCTCTTTGTATCTCAGTTGCATTTTCTGGTTCTCTGCACCCCCTTTTTCTCTCTACTATACCAGGGCACATTGATGTGATACCTCCAGATTGCATCTATAGCTCTATATAGCTGTCGAGACATCTACTGCTTCTGGGTCCCACTACAGTATGCCTCAAAGCCCAAAAACCCCAAACAAATGGGGTATCAGTGTCAAATGCAGCATGGGCACATTGTCCTTTTTACCATTTCAAAAGTGACCCTTAATTGTCCTAAACCAATCCTGCCTGGCTAGAAAAGCTTACTTTGCCCAACCAATCCTTAAAGTACCACTGACCTAATTGCAAATAAACATAAATTCAACTCAGTGGTTAGCACAATAAAGCACAATGGCTCAGTGGTTAGCACAGTGAAGCACGGTGGCTCAGTGTTCAGCAGACTGTAACACTGTAGCTCAATGGTTAGCACAGTGACACACAGTGGCCTAGAGGTTAGCACAGTGACACGCAGTGGCCTAGAGGGTAGCACAGTGACACACAGTGGCCTAGAGGTTAGCACAGTGACACGCAGTGGCTCAGAGGTTAGCACAGTGAAACACAATGGCTCAGTGGTTAGCATATTGAAGCACGGTGGTTCAGTGGTTAGCATAGTGAAGCACGTTGGTTCAGTGGTTAGCATAGTGAAGCACGGTGGTTTAATGGTTAGCATAGTGAAGCACGGTGGTTCAATGGTTAGCATACTGAAGCATGGTGGTTCAGTAGTTAGCATACTGAAGCATGGTGGTTCAGTGGTTAGCACAGTGAAGCATGGGGGCACAGTTTTTATCACAGTGAAGCATGGTGGCTCAACAGTTAACACTGTGGATCAATGATTAGCACAGTGAAGCATGGTGGCCCAGTGGTTGCCACAGTTTAGCACAGTTGCTCAATGTTTAGCACAGGGTAACATGGTGACCCCGTGGTTAGCACTGTTGCCTTGCAGAGCTGCAGTCCTGAATTTAAATCCCACCATGGGCAACATCTACGAGTTTTTATGTTCTCCCTGCAATTAGGTGGGTTTCATTTGGGTATTCCGATTTCCCCCACACTCCGAAAACATACAAATACAGTAGATTAAACTAGAATTCAGATTGTGAGCCCTAATGAGGACAGTGATCAATGTGAATGATGACAATTTCTGTACAGCGCTCTGGAATATAACAGTGCTAGATAAATGAATAAAATAAATAAATGACAACTATTAACATAATAAAACCTGGATGTAATATGGTCATATTTGTGGACTGTCACACAACACTATGACAGAGTGGCATGTTGGCAACCCTCCATGGATTATAACAGCAAGACCTCTGATTTTGGCATGAAGATTCATCTAAATGTGAATTTTACTGGTATAAAAAATACATTTCTGAAAAAGTTCAGTAAAAAAATATTTGCTTTGTTTAATAAAAGCATAATATACTCACAGGTTCCACATTCTGTCTGTAGCGAGAGCTGTCATCTGGGATTTAGAAAGGCGGCCATTCAAGGTCAACCAACTTGCTGCTTCCAGTGTCTTCCCTGTCTACAAGGAGAGATCTCCCAGCAGATGGGCAAGTAATTTTACCATAGTATCCATGAGCTTCTGAGTTGGAGGTGAGGGTTTACGTAGTATTTATTTTTTATGGATTGGATAAAAATAGTTTTATTAGCCCCAAACCTGCTTTGCAATATACTAAAATCCTAACATGAACTGAAATAGTTTATTAAAAACATAACGTCATTATTTTGCAGATTCCTTTAACTGTTTCAGATGTCCATGGGATCAGTGGCCAAATCTTGGAAAATCCCGATGTCTCCCAAAGCCCACCGAGTTCCTGTCTTATGAAGATGTTTTAGGAGCCACCTTAGCTGCATCCACCTTGGTCTCTTCCATTGTGCCTCTTCTCATTTTGAGACTTTTTATCAAACATAGCAACACTCCTATTGTAAAAGCCAGTAATTACTCCTTAAGTTGTCTTCTATTGATGTTCCTTTGTCTCTGCTTCTTCTGCTCCTTAGGATTTATTGGTTACCCAGAACACTACAAATGTCTCCTCCGTCAGGCAGTTTTTGGTCTGGTCTTCACTCTTTGTGTTGCTTGCATTTTGGCCAAGACAATCATGGTGGTTATTGCTTTTATGGCCACCAGACCAGGGAGCCATCTGAGAAAATGGACCACATTCAGAGTCTCCTATGGGATTATTTTCCTCTGCTGTCTGGTACAGGTTCTTCTGTGTGTCACTTGGTTGTCCATTGCTCCACCATTCCCACAATATAACATCAACATAAGACCTGAACTCATCATTGTTGATTGTAATGAGGGTTCACCTATCGCCTTCTGGATCATATTGGGTTATCTCTTTCTTCTGGCCACCATAAGTTTTATTGTAGCCTTCCTGGCTCGAAGACTTCCCGACAGCTTCAATGAAGCCCAGTACATCACATTCAGCATGTTGGTCTTCCTCAGTGTCTGGATATCTTATATCCCAGCCTCCCTCAGTGCCCAGGGCAAGTACACAGTGGCCATGGAGATCTTTGCCATCTTAGCATCCAGCTGGGCTTTGGTCATATGTATGTTTCTCCCAAAGTGTTTTTTCATATTGTTCAGACCTGAGATGAACTCTAGGGAAAATATTATCATAAAAACTATACATGTTCAATGAAATTGATTTAATTATGGTGGTTACAATTTGTAAGAAAAGTGTAATATTTGAATACATCAATGTAAATTATCTATTCTCCAGAAGGAAGCATGCTGTCTCTTTGGTGCATCTATTTGAGGTAGCTTCCCCGTCCAACAAGAGTCTAAAACATGTGCTAATATATTAATAAGTGTAAAAATAATTGTACAATAGTCATCCCTTAATTGGAATAAAAAAAAAGTAAAAAACATAAAGTGTAGAAAACTAATAGATAAAATAAATAATAAATATTTAATAAAAAAAGTTATTGTGCATACATTACATACAAAAAAAACTATGCATATAATGTATTTACATGACCGTAATAACCTGTAAAATTCATCTAACAGGTTATTTAGTATGAAATGTGAATGGTGTAAGAAACAATTAAAAAAAGAAATAAATAAAACAAATAATTTATTTGGGAACTTAAACTATGCCCCCAAAAAAATAAAAATTTCCCCCACATAAAAAAAAATTTCCTCATGCCCCCCTGTTGTCATTTAAAAAGAAAAATAAAGTTATAACTGTTAAAAGGGAAAGGGTTTAGAGATGGGCAAAGGGATTCTAACGAAGTGGAATTCGTTTAAATTTTTCAGGAAAACTTGGGTTTGGGAAACGAAGTCAAATTTTTGGGGGTACTTCGGGTGAAGGGAAGGTGTTTTGTTGAAAAAAAGGCTGCGAGCACGGCGCTACAGGGGGGCAAAGCACTTGGGGGGAAAGAAGGGCATAGCCTGCATAAAACATGTGAAAGGGGTGAACCCAATCAGAGCCCGGCGGGTTTTCTGTGACGTCACCCACTAAAAAAGGGTACGGGGGGCGACGCCGGGAGTCACACTCCTCTCACTTGTCTGGGGAAGGGGGCTGCCGCGGCGTTTAGCTTTATTTGAAGAATTGTTTTTTATAAAGCGTTTTCTGTGGGGTGTCTCAGCTTGTCTCAGAGACTGTTCTCTTAATGTTTTTTTCAAATTTTTTGGGGTTTATTGGATCGAAATCCATTTGGCCCCAATGCAGCTGCAAACTTTTCAATATCCAAGTGGGATCAAAACCCAAAGTTTCCTGTTGTATTCATTTAAAAAAAAAACACGTTTTTAAAATAAAAATTTACCACTTCATTTTTGGCTGCTCAATTCAAATTGGGGAAATTTTACACCCGGGGTTTAAATTTTAAGGTTGTTTTTTTGGTGTGTGACCCCAAAAAACCCGGGTTTTTTTTCAACGCCAAAATATATACTTTTTTTCCTGTAGCCTAATTCACAAGCAAAGGTTAATTACAACTGTATCTCTTTTTGTGTGGCTAGAAAACACGCAATAGTAAAAAACTACAAACGAAAACTTTTTGGGGCTCAATTTTTTAGGCCCCAAATTTACATCCGGGGGTTTAAAATTTAAGCTTTTTTTTTGGGCTGGTGTGTGACCCAAAAAACCCGGTTCTTTTTAAACGCCAAAATATAAAATTTTTTTCCTTACCCTAATTCACAAGAAAGGGTTTTAATTTAAACAACTGTATCTCTTTTTTGTTTGGCTAGAAAACACCAATTGTAACACGCTAAAAAGCTACAATTTTTGGGGCGGCTCAATTTTTTGGCGAATTTTTAACTCCGGGGAAAATTTTAACCCGTTTTTTTGCTGGTGTGCTGACAAAAATAAACCGTTTTTTTCCAACCCCAAAAATATAAAAATTTTCCCCTGTACCCAAATTTCCAAGAAAAGGGTTTAATTACAATGTATCTCTTTTTTGTGTGGTTAAAAAAACACACAATTGTAACACGCAAAAGCCTTTTTTGTGCGGTAAATTTTCTTTGGGGCCAATTTACATCCGGGGTTTTTTTAAGCGGTTTTTGCTGTGTGCTGACAAAAATAAACCGTCTTTTCAACCCCAAAATTTTAATACATTTTTCCTTTCCCTAATTCCAAGAAAAGGGTTAAATTTACAATGAAATTCTTGTTGGTGGCTTAGAAAAAAACGCAATTGTAACACGTGAAAAGCAACTTTTTGTGCGGTAAAATTCTTTGGGGGAAATTTACACCCCGGGGTTAAATTTGCGTTGTTTTGCGGTGTGCTGACAAAAAAAAAACCCGCCCCTTTTTCAATGCCAAAATATAAACATTTTTCCTGTACCCAAATTCATGTCCAAAGGGTTTAAATTAAGCTGTTTTCCCTTTTACATTTAGAAAAACACCCCGTTTTTTTAAACCCCCATAAAAGTAAATTTTTCCTGGCCATTTGGGGAACGCAATTTAAAATCCAAGGGTTTTTCCAAGTTGTTACGGGGTTCTTTTTGGAGTAAAAAAACGGGGTGTATTTTGTTAACTAACAGAATAAATTAAACCAAACAGGGCCTGTACATTTAGAAAAAAACAGAAATTCAGACAAAAAGGGGGCGGGGCTTTTCCCACCTGCGGTGGCAGTGGCAAAAAAATTTTCCGGGGAAACGGGCCCCCAGGTCGAAGCACGCAAGGGGACTTTCGCGCAGGGGCCCACTCGGTGGGCCAAAATCCCCCGGTCATTAGCGGCCCGTGGTTTTCAGAAACCCCAAAGGGGTTTCTTGGGGGGTTTTAAACTAGGTCCCCCTCTTCCTCCCGTTGACATTGAAACCCCCAGCCAAGGTCGGGGGGGAACCTCAGATAAAAACCATTAGTTGGGCGGGCCCGGGAGCGGGTCGGGGCCCTTTAACCCTGTCCTCAGCCCCCTTGCCCATCCGGTTCCTTCAGCCAAAAATCTTTTTATGGGGTTTTGGGGCTCAGCGAATATATAGCGGGGGATAAAACAATTTGAGGGGGGCCCCAGCCCCACACCCTACTTGGAAAGCGAAAAAAGGGGCTTTACCCCCCTGCTTCTTCCCAGTTAGGGGGGGCAAAGTATAGATGGGAGAGTGGCTTTTGGGAGGTCTTGTTGTGAGAGGTCGCCTCGGCATACCAAGACCGGTGATGGGGCCAGCGGGTGACGATGAAACACAAAAAAGAGGGTGATGTACCGCCCGCACTTGGGAGCCGGGGTTGAGGAAAGGGGCCCTTCAAATGCAGGAAAGAGGGGTCAGTTTGGCGTCAGGCAGCACGCAGCCAGCAAGTGGGTCGGGGTTGGGGGGGCCGTGAGCCCGAAGGTTTAAGCAGCAGTGTGAGGTCGGGAGCCAAGCGGGCCCAAGGGGTAAAAAAACCCGTTCCAGGTCCAAGAAAAAAGCGGCACAGGGGCTCAGCGAGGCAGGGGCCCAGCAGTAGTCACTCAGTGGGGAGCGTTGGCGGAAAAATCCGATACTCGGGGGTGGGGCCCATTTTTCTTTGCTAAGACACCGGAGGACCCGAATATGGGTTATGTAGAATCTGTGGGCAAAAAGTAAACCGGGGCCCAGGGGGCCAAAACTTGGGCACCCCGGCCCTGTGTCAAACATGCAGCGCACCATCCGGTGGCCTGGGAGAAACGTGGCCAGATTGTGGGGGTCCATCCTGCCGCCGCAGCAGCAGCAGCGGGGCCATTTGGGCCCGCATGCCATTGCAGCCGTAAAGGGCCCCCCCACACCTCTGCAGAACGCACTGTTTCTCTTTGCCATTCCCCCCCGGTTTCCAGATGCCCCTGCCCCCTCGCTACTCAGGGCCCCAAAAAATTCTTTTCAGCGAGGGATTAAAAAGAGACAACATTATGCGCCCCAACCAAACCTAAGGGGGCAGCAGCGCCCGTGCCCCGGTCCAATTTGTTGGAAATTGCTTTCCCCCCCCTTCCCTTTCATGCGTGACACCTGCCGTTTGTTGAGGCCATTCGAGGGGGCCCACTTTATTTTCCCAGGGGGGGGGGGGGGGGGGGGCGGGGGGGGGGGGGGGGGGGGAATTACGGGATGAAAACGTCATTCCATTGCTTCATGCCCGGGAACAGATGCTAAAAATCTGTCTGGGAGGGGTTGGAGACGTGGCGACTACATCTCGCGGCCACATAAGCCCGGGGGACTAAAAGGGGAGGAGGGGGAAAAGGAGGAGGACATTGGAGCAGAAGCATTGCCCGGGTAAAATTTGAGGGGATTTTCTACCCAGGTGACAAGAGAGGGGACGGGGGCAGGGAGGAGGTGGATGGGATGGGGAAGATGGGGCAGATGACCGCCAAGCACGGGGCATTTCAGGGGAAATGGAGGCAGGGAGCCCCTCGGAGTCACTTGTGCAGATGGCCCGCACATGCTTTTTCCCTGGCTTTGACGCCGAAATAGTCAGCACCCAACAAGGGATGACTTCTGGCTCTCCCCCATTGGACCCTCGCTAGGCCCAAAAAATGGGACCCTTTTTTCCCCAGCTATTGAGGGGGGGAAAAAATCAAATACTTTAGGGAAACCCTCCGTGGTAAATTTGGGCCCGTTGCCAAAGTGGGAAATCGCCCTCCTCTGACAGGTTTGAAGGGGGGCCCTCAGCCCCCACTACTATGTCGCAGCTGCTGGGGGAGGGTTTGGGGGGGGTAGGAGCAGTACCAGCCCCAAACCAGCAGCAACCTAAGTCGGGAGTCACTGATAAAGCAGTTTCCCTTCCCCTTTCCTAGTGAGGAGGGTAGTCCCCCGCACAGCACAGGACCGGGGAGCAGTCCCGAAAAACCAGGGGGGTGGCCTATTTGGGACAGAAACCTCCCACCCCAGTTAGAAGACCCCGCTGGATACTGGGCACCCAAAGGGTTTTTGGGGGCCGCAACGGGCCAATTTTGATTTGGAGAAGCTGCCCTGCCCGGCCAGTAGTGTGGCATCAAGCGGGGGGTTCAGTGCGGTGGGGGCCATCGTTACCCCCGGGGAAACCCCTTGCCAAAAGGTAAAAGTGGAACGACTGGGCCTTTTTTCAAATGTATCACCGTGGAACGGACAGGATTTTTCCCACACCCCGTGCCTTAGGCCGGGGGTCGGGTTCAACACCTGCCTCAGCCACTATTTTTGATGCCGCCACCCGCCCGATGCCACACATCTGCGCCAGCTTCCCATCTGCCTACCACCATCCCTTTTCCAGGGACTTGGGATTGGGCCCCCCACCCCAAAACTCTGTATTGGCCCTCTATGACCTCATGCTGCTGCTTTCTGTTGCCCGCGGGGGGCACCTCCCCTATGTCTTTTTGCCCTCTTGACCTCTGCTTGGGGCTCCTTCCGCCCTCACCCCAAATCTCTGTTCATTGTGCCACTCTGTGGCCCCACTCCTTTTTTTGCCACCTCCAGGAATTTTTCCCTTGCCCACTGTTGACCTCATGCTTTCTGTGGTGCTGCCGTTTTCCTCCACCTGTGTCATTTGCCACTTTCTGACCTCAAGTGCTGCTGTGGCTGCCCACCGTGCCTCCCCCACTGTGTCATTGTGCCACTGCCGACCTCATTTCTGGGTGCCGCCGTGACCTTTCCCCTCTCAGTATTGTGCCACTCTGGGCCTAATACTGTTTTGCCCCTCCAGAAAGTCATTGTGCCCCTGCCTTTACCTCATTTTTCTGCCGCCCCTGACCTCCGCTCTCAAAACATTGTGCCCCTTTTGGCCTTTCTCCTTTTTTGCCACCTCCAGAATGTCATTTTGCCCCCTGTTGACCCCATGCTTTCTTTCTGTGGCTGCTGCCTGACCAAAACCCCTGTGTATTGTGCCATGTCCCGACCTCATTTTTGCTGCTGGGACTCCACTTCCCGTCATTGTGCCACCTGTGGCTTACTCCCGTTTTTTTCCCCCTCCAAAAGTCATTTTGCCCCTGCTGGGCCTCTTTTCTGGGTGTGGCTGCTGCCCTGACCCACCACGGGTCTTTGGCCCCTGGTTTTGACCCTTTCTGCTGCTGGGCTGCCCGCCCTGACCTACACACTCTTTCTTTTTGCCCCTGTTGACCTCATGTGCTGTGGCTGCTGCCGTGTTTCCCCCACCTGTGTCATTTTGCCCCTATTGACCTCATCTCTGCTGTGGCGCTAGGTCCTCCCACTGTGTTTATTGTGCCACTGCCTGACCTCATGTGCTGCCGCCGTGACCTTCCCCCCTTTAGCATTGTTCCAAATCTGTGGGCCCAATACTGTTTTGCCACCCCCAGAAAGTCATTGTGCCACCCCCTGACCTCAAGCTGTGCCGCCGTGACCTCCGCTCTTTAGTCATTTTTGCCACTCTGTGGCCTTTCCCCCTGTTTTGCCCCTCCGAATGTCATTTTGCCCCTGGCCCCCGGGAAAAAAAAAAAAAAACTCATACGCTGGGTGTTTTTGACCTCCACACTGTCACGGTTTTACGCCGCGGTTTCCCGCCTTGGGCCGTCGGCGGTTTTCGTGCCTTTCCCGGCTTACCCGTCCTGTTCCCGTTCTGTTGCTTCCTGGGGTCCTGTGGTGTCTGTTCCTCCCAGGGGCGCCGCTGCAGCTTCCTGTTTTTTTATAGGGTTTGTTTGGGTTTTGTCTACTTTCCCCTTTTCCTTGACCCCCGCCTATAAGAAAGGGAAATTCCCCGCCTCGCCCCTTGGGGGGGCATTTAAATTTCAAATCTGTTGCACCAGCTGCTTTTCCCCCTTGAGCTCCTGGGCCCGCATCTCAAGGTTTCTGTTGGAACCTTTTAACCCCCGAGAAAGCCCTTTTTGGGCCAGTGTCTTTGTCATCTGGCTCCTGGCCCCTCCCTCCGTCTGTCTGTGTCTCTGTATCCTTCCGTGTTTCCCCGTCCTGTATGTGGGGTCCTGTTCCTGACGTTCCCTGGTCCCGTAACCCGATGTGTTTTCCCGTTTTTCCCGTTCCTGCCCTATCCGTGGGGCTAAGTGTACGTTTAACCTCCGGGATCCTGTGTTCTTTTTCCTGTGTTCCTGAAATCCACCGCCTTTGGAAATTCCCGTCTTGAAACCCCCCTGTCAAAGCAGGAAGCCCCGTCAGGGGTAAATGACCCGGGGGGCCCGCAGCCAAGGGCCATCCCGTTTGCCCGGGAGGCTTGGGGAAAAACCCCGGGGGCCCCCTTTGACCCACTCCCCGGCGTGGCCTCCAGTACCACCTTTGCCCGTGGTGATCACGAGGATCCACACCCGGGTGTTCCCGGGCGGCGTTTCGGAGGGGTTTCAGGGCCCTCGGGGCCCGGGGGCCTTACACCACTGTGTGATTGTGGGCCCCTCCTTGGGCCCAATACGTTTTGCCCCCCCCATAACGTTTTTGGGGCCACTGCCTGACCCCATGTGCTGCCGGGGTGGGCCTCCCGCTCTCAGTCTTTTTGCCCACTCTGTGGTTCCCCTGTTTTTTCCACCCCCAGAATGTCATTTTTGCCCCTGCCGGGCCCCTGCTGCGGCTTGTGACCCCCGCCTTCAGGGGGTTTTTGCCCCCGTGGCTTCCTCCCGTTTTGCCACCCACAGAATGTCCCTTGGCCCCTGCCTGGGCTCTTTCTGCTGCTGTTGTGACCCCTACACTGTTTTGGGTTTTTGAACTCTGTGGCCTTACTGTTTTTTTCCACCTCCAATGTCATTGTGCCACTGGGCCCGACCTCATGGGTGCTGCCGCCGTGACTCCGCCCTCAGCCCTTGTGCCACTCTTGGGGTTCCTCCCCGTTTTGCCCCTCCAAATTCCCTTGTTTTCCCCTGCCTGACCTTTTATACGGTGGGTGTTGTGACCTCCCCCACGTGTGGATTGTTTTGGGCCCCTCTGTGGCCAAAAAAATGTTTTGCCCCCCTCCAAAATGTCATTGGCCACTGCCTGACCTCATGCTCGGGCCCCCGTGAAAACCTTTCCCTCTCAGTCATTGTGCCACTCTGTGGCTTTCCCCCTGTTTTTCCCCCCCAGAATGTCCCTTTTGCCACTTCCCGACCTCAAGGGTGCTGCCGCCCTGCCCCCCGCTCTATTTATTGTGCCATTCTGGGGGTTCCTCCTGTTTTTTCCACCTCCGAATGTTTATTGTTCCCCCGCCTGACCCCAAGCTGCTGTGGGTTTCCGGCCCTAAACCCCCAAACTGTCACTTTAAAGTTGCCCCCCACCTCTCAGCTTTTTTTTTCCAGCCTTTTTGGGCTGGCTTACTTTTTTCGGTACATTTCCCCCTTAAATTTTTTTGGGGAGTTTTTCCCTCTTAAGGGGCCCCGGGGAATTTTATAGGAAGCGATTTTTAAAAGCGGCCCCGGGAGTCCCTTCATGTCATACTAAAACAAAACAATTGTAAGAAGACCAAACCCGCTCCCTCTGCTATTTAAGCATTTGGACAATGTTCTACAGCACCTTTTCAGGCTTTTGGCAGCCGGAAATAGCTTCTTTTTAACCATTCGGCCCAAGTAAAAACGGAAATTTAAAAGAAATTTTTACGAAAAAATTTGGCCCAAGGGGACCCAATCGAATTTTTGAGAAATTTTCCCCTCCCCTAGCAGGGATGCATAAACTACAAAATTTAGCTGCGTCATTACGTACTTTTCAGGTGTTAGACTTAAGGGATTAAAAAAGCTTTTTTTTTTTATTAAACGCTAATATGTGTCATCAATCACCCACGTTCAGAAAAAAAGTGCAATGTACCACATGTAAAGTCTTTTAAAAAAAGGGGGGGGTCAGTTATCCAATTTCCCTTTAAGGGGCAGTCAAATTTCCCTACCCCAAAGGTCTTGCAAGGGGTTTGGGTTTCTTTGGCAAAGGGGGTTTTTTTGGGAACATTTCATGCTTGCACCATAGAGTTAGAAAACAATATTTGGTCTGCACATCCAAAAAAAACTGAGCATAAGGTTTTACCCCTGGTGTGGAACAATATACATAATTTTTTCCAATACCCGCAGCCCCCACTAAATTAAAATAAAAAAATATCAAAAAAAAGCACATGGGATTTTAGGGAAAGCATTTTTTGGGTTTCTTTGGAGGGCTGAAAAAAAAATTTTTTGGGGTTTTTAGTTTACATTTTTGATCAAAATTGCTTAAAACCCACCTCCCAAACAGAAGGGGGGCCTCAATAAAAAGGTGGGGGAAACCTTTCACAAAAATTACCTCTCTTGGGGCCTGTTCAGACCCCAATTTTTAGGGAGGGGAAGGCTCCCGCTTCAAGGTACTCTGGCATGGATTTTTAAAACCCGTGAAGGTGGGGGGAGTATAAAAAAAAAACGGGAGGGAGCCACTCCCCCTATGTACAGTTTTAAGGAAAAAAATATATGGCTTCAATTCCCAAAAAATTTTCTAAAAAAAAAGGGCAATAGGTGCAAAATGGGTGTGGGAGCAATATACATATGTAAACCCAGAAAAGGTAGGTTTTTCCCCGGGAAAACAGTGGGAATTTTAAGGGCGAAGAAGCGACTAAAAACAAATTTTAACCAAGTTTGATTTACTGAAATTTTTAGGAAAGTAAAGAGAACAAATCCCCCTAACACTTTTGTCCCAAACCCCCCCTTTTTCCAAGGCCCCCGTTCTGCACAGCGCGCCACCCCGGGGGTAAGTCCCCAGGTTACACAATAAATTTCCCAAACCCATGGGGTTTGGAAAGGCAAAACACCCTCTACCCTTTTAATCCCCGTCCAAAGACGGATAAATTTCTTGTGTGGTGCGGTTCAATATTAAAAAAAAACTTTGAGATTCTTATTTTCACATGTTTTGATAAAAAAATTTGTTTTGAGCCCCCCCCGGTTTACCAAACGGGATCTCAATTTTGGGGGGTCCTCCCTTTTTATTTTTCCCCTCTCATTTGGGGTAAAAGACTTCTCTTTTGGGGGTAAACCCGACCTCCATAACCCAGAGAAAAAAAATAAAAAAAAGCACCAACCTTACAAAAATTTACTGCTTGATATAAAAGTTTTGGAGGTGGGCGGGGTGCAAGAAACCAAAAGGGAAGGCCCTCCTTTTCCCTTCCAATAAAAATTTAAAAAAGCAATATTGCCAAATGAAAAGGGTATATTTTTCGGGCAAAAAATAAACATTTTTTTGAAAAACACAATTTTAACCTGGGGGGCCACGGGAAAGGTTCCGGATTTATTTTAATTTTAAAAGATTCCGAAAAACCAGGGGCACCCATCGGCAAAAAAAGGGGGCAAACAAACAATAAAAGGAAAATTTTTAAAAAAAGAAGCATTTTTTCAAATCTCAATAAATTAAGAAAAATTTTGGGAGATTTTTTTTTTGTTCACATGTTATAAAAAAAAAGGGCTTAAGCCCCCCCCAGCTCCCAAAGGGGGGATCTCAAGGGGGTTTGGCCCCTTACCCCAAAAATTTTTTACCCCCTCACTTATTAAACAGACTTCTCTTTTGGGGGTCAAAAAGACCTCCGTAACCCCGGAGAAAAAAAAAAAAATGCCCCAAACCCTTAAAAATGCATACTGAAATTTGAAAAAAGGGGGGAGGGGGAGGGGGTGAAAAAACCCAAAAAGGGTGTTTCAAGGGGGCCATTTCGCGGTGGGGAACCCCAGCTTACAACTTATCCAGATTTACCCGTTTTAAACCCAAAATCGATTGTAAGCTCTTGCGAGCAGGGCCCCCCACACCTGTGTCTCATTTTCCAGTAGTTTTTTAAAAATGTAATGTCGGGTTTGGGTCTGTGTTTTTTCCTCTATATTGTAAAGTGCTGGGGGAAATATTTTGGCGCTATATAAATAAAATTTTTTATTATTATTGTTACCCGTTTCCCCCCAAAAAAAATAAAATATAATACAAATTATCTCCCGGGGAAAAAACCGCAAAACCGTCGCATAAAATAGCAGTGCTAAAATAAGCCCCTCTTAAAAAGGGCCCGAATCAGGCGGGCGTATTTGGGTTTAACCCTTTGGGCCCTCAAACCCAAAACCCCAAATGCCTTAACTAACTAAGGCCTGTAAACAGTTTTGGGGTTCTTTGGCTTTCATGAAAATTGCTAAGGTCCCTTTTTCAATGGCTGGCAGTTGTTTTGTTGAGGTGAAGTTTCCCCGTTGATGGGCCCCGATTTTCCCAAAGGGCAGCTGATTTTCTCGTCTTTCCCAAGAGTGTAGACACCCAGCTCCTCTCTCTCTCCCCCCCCGAAAACTCACATTTATGAACAGTTTCGAAAAGTGGGCGATCCTCACTCAGCTTCTGCCCTCTCCGATCTCCTTTTTCCCCACGCTTCCCCAAAAATGGCTGCTTTTTTTGAGCGTCAGTTATCCCCAGTTTCTAAATTGATAAAAACAAAACCCGAAAAGGGCATCTTGTGGCCAAACAGCAGAATGCAACAGAATATTTTACAATTATATAGGATTTTACTTAGTGACCACCATGAGGCTGGTGCACTATCCCACACATACACATTCTGATATCAGGAGCACACTATTAACTAAAAAACAATCAAAAGGCACATAGTAATTTTTTGGAGTGGCTGCCTCCTTGTTGGTTTTTCGCACTCCACCCACCGTCACAGGTTTTTAAATCAATGCAGAGACCTTTAGGGGAAGCCTTTTTCCCCGGAAGTGTGGAAGTTTTAAAACGGGGCCACAAAAGGGGTGATGTTAGTGTAGGTTCCCACCTTAGTGAGGTTCATGCAGGGTTTACCCCCACGGTCCCCTGCCAGGGACCCAAGTGTCGTGCCTTCCGGGGTACTTCCTTTTCCTGTCCCGTTTTTCCTGCTCTGTAAGGGATGCGGTGACAACAGAATACTTAAAAGCGGGGCCCGCCGCTGACATCCGGGTGGGGATCCTCTGTGATCCCCGCTGGCGAATGGTAGAGGAGACCACGCCGGGGAGCATTAACCCGGGCTTCCCAACCCCCAAACGGAAGGTTGTGGGGGCCCCCCCTTTTGAGTGGGTTTGGGGTTAGGGGTGGCAAAAAAAAGGGGTTGGATGTGGCCCCACATATTGGAGGGTTTTTTGATGGGCCCCCCCAATTGGAGTGTTTTTTGAGTGGCCCACAATATGGAGTGTTTTTGATTGGCCCCATATATTGGAGTGTTGTTTTATGTGGCCACAAATATGGGGTGTTTTTTTTTGGGGGCCCCACATATAGGGTGTTTATGTGGCCCCCCCATTAAGGGGTGTGTAATGTGGCCCCACATATATGGAGTGCTGTTTGATGTGGCCCCACATATATGGAGTGATTTTTTTGGCCATAATGGAGTGTTCTTTATGTGCCCCAATATATGAGTGTTTTTATTCCCCCCATTAGGAGTGTGGGTTTGTGTGGCCCTTTTTATTGGAAATCCCAAAAATTTTTTCCCCCAATGAAGATTTGTTGATGTGCATCATTATGTTGTGGTGTTTAAAAATTAAAAGGGAACGCCCCTATATGCTTTTTTTTGGGGGTTTAGTCAAATCCTCACCCACATTTTGTAATGATGTCAAATCTTGAAAGGGGATAAAGGGACATCACCATCAAATTTTTTAAAAGGGGGTTCTCCCAAATTTCTTTTTTTTTTTATGGGGCACCCTGGTTTAAATTAAATTTTGTAAGCAAAAAAAAATCTTTTTCCGCTCGACCCTGTTTTACCCTCTCCTTTATACCCTGCAAACCATGTGATCTTCATTGTTCACCTGGCCTTTGTAAATATTGTATAATACTTTTTTTGGGACAACATGAACTTTACACTTTTGGGGGAATGTTGAAGGAAGGGGCTTCAAAAATGAATTTTGGTCTCGTTTTTTAGTGTATTGAGAAATATCCTATTGATATGCCATCAATGTCTGTAGTGAGACAACCCTTTTAACCAACAGTGGTTCTCACTTTGACAAACTTCAGTCATCCATGTATGAAACGGGCCACCATGCGATAATACATTTAACATCTAGCAGTGACTGAAAAAAGAGGCTTCAACCAGGCCACGGAGGGGCAGAGGAAACCCTCTATGGGTTCCTGAGTATTTGAGGCCGAGGATTATTTTTAGGGTGGAAGGCAGAGAAAGAGAGGGAGAAAGCAAAAACAGAGTTCAAATGTCATGTACAGCATGTGCAGTCTTGTACAGTAGCTGCAGAATGGTCCCCAAGAATCAATTTCACTATTGGTCCCCAAGAATCAATTTACTGGTGGTCCCGAAGAATCAACTCCACTGATGAGCCACAAGAATCAACTCTACTGGTGGGCTCCAAGAATCAGCTCCACTGGTGGGCCCCAAGAATCAACTCCACTGGTGGGCCCGAAGAATCAACTCTACTGGTGGTCCCCAAGAACTAACTCCATTGGTGGGCCCCAAGAATCAATTCCACTTGTGGGCTCCAATAATTAACTAAATTAGTGGGCCCCAAAAATCAACTGCACCGGTGGGTCTCACGAATCAACTCCACTGGTGGGCCACAAGAATCAACTCTACGGGTGGGCTCCAAGAATCAACTCTACTGGTGGGCACCAAGAATCAACTCCACTGATGAGCCCCAAGAATCAACTCTACTGGTGGTCTCCAAGAATCAACTCCACTGATAGGCCCCAAGAATCAACTCTACTGGTGGTCCCCAAGAACTAACTCCATTGGTGGGCCCAAAGAATCAATTCCACTGGTGGACTCCAATAATTAACTAAATTAGTGGGCCCCAAGAATCAACTGCACCGGTGGGTCTCACGAATAAACACCACTGGTGGACTCCAGGTAACCGGGTCGGACACTGTCCAAAAAAGAAGTGTCTGACCTGTTGCCACATGACCCTGGAAAAACCAATTGTTTCCTGGGGGTCTTGGGAGCTCAACCTGCAGTGAACAGTTCCAACATTAAAAGGGTTGTTTGTAATAAATTGATGAGTGCTCTCTATCTATTAAGTAGGTTTTATTTTAATCAGTCATTTTCTTATTTTAAGGCTTGTAGAATACATAAAAACTGGCACAGCAGGGAGGTCACATCTGTACAGGTATCAGGTAATTATTTTCCAAAGTGCCAAGTGAAAAATAACCTTTGAGAAACTCAGGTCTCAGTGACTATTATAATCATAATAAATGATTTACTCAATGCCCTTATGGGGCTACTCGGAAAGGATTCTTCTCCGGTATATAAGACACTTCTGTGTGTAAAAAATTGGGCATGTATGTACAGAAGAAGACTGGAGGACCATGGGAATTGTAAGTAAAAGAAATTTATTTTAATGGAGAGTAACGACTACTGACAAAAACATAATGTATTACAATAATCACATATTCTATGACTCTACTCTTCAAACACATTGCCCCATGAACAGAAAATTATCCATCCTTTGGTAAATTGTCTCTAAAGAAACATTACATCTTACAAAGTTAAATAACTTAATTATTAAATTTTTATTTATTAATTTTTAATATAAAATGAATAATTACAAAAATTTGATTCAATTTGAACACCTCTTTATGATAGTGATTGATAGTAAGTAACTTCTATAAATTCCACAATTTTAACTGAAATTTTATATTTTTCTAAATGTATTGAAGAAAACAAAACTATTAAAGTTGATGATAATACATAAATATTTTCCCAAAAAAGTTATTACAAAATACAGAAAAAAAATTCATTTTTTTATCTAATGATAAATATTAAAATGCAGAAAAGGGTAAAAAAAGGAATACATAAATCCATGAATAATTGTCATGAAAGTATTCAGTGAGAAATATAAAAAGAAAAAAAAAAAGAATATGAAATTTTAATTTATTTTTTTATTTAAAATGAATAATTACAAAAATTTGATTCAATTTGAAAAGTTCTTTATGATAGTATTGATAGTAAGTAACTTTTTAAAAATTTCCCCAAAATTTTAACTGAAATTTTTTTTTTTAAATTATTGAAGAAAAAAAAAACTATTTAAAATTGACCCTATATAAGTAAATACTTTCCAAAAGTTATTACAAAATACAGAAAAAATTTTCATTTTTTTTATTAATTTAAATATTAAAAAAGCAAAAAGGGTAAAAAAAAGGAAATTTTAAAACATAAACCAGAATAATTGTCATGAAAGTATTCAGTGAGAAATATAAAAATGCAAAAAACAAAACAAAAAAGAATTGAAAGCAAAAAAATTAGAATTTTTTAATTTTTTGAAATGCTAAAAAATTTATAATATGTAAAAGAAAGTAATTTCATATTCCCCCTTTTAATAAATTTCAAAATGCAGAAAAAAACAAAAAAGGAATAGAAAATTTAATTAAAAAAATTCAATAAATAATATTCATAATATTATTTTGTTAAAAATATAGAAATGCAAAAAAAGAAATACAAATTAACGAATGATTTTTTTTATTTTGTAATGAATATAAGAAAAAGATGAAAAAAATTATAATATAGAAATGAATGAATAATTTTCATATTCCTATGCATTTCCATAAGATTTTGCGATAAATACAGAAATGCAGACAAAGCAAAAAAAAAGTATATAAATTCATGAAATTTTTTCATATTCCTTTTTTGATAAATATAAAATGCTGAAAAAATAAAAATCTATATAATATATAAATTGATGATGATTGACATATTCATATTTTTTAATAAATGTAAAAATGCGGAAAAACAAAAAAAAACTAAGTATATAAATTACTAATTTATTTTCAATTGTGGGTCATTGTGATGATAAGAATTTAATATTATGATATTTTTTATGACAAATTCATACAACTATAAATACAGAAAAATAAAACAAAAATATATATTTGTATTTTTAGATAATTTGTGATTATTGTAATTAAAATTTTACAAAAATGTTAAAACATACCAAGGCATTTGGAAGTGTCTCTATAAAGTAAAAATAAATGTTTGGATGTGGTGCATGTAAAAGAATAGTTTATTTTCGAAAAGTTAGAATTTACTTTATGTTTATTACACAATTCTGTGCATATCCATATCTAGTCATTCATTACAATTTTGTTTAAATAAGGTAAATATTGTAAATTAAGTTAAAATTTTAATTTTGAAATTGAATAGACAAATGTGTTTAAATTAGATTTCTGTAAGACTACCAGCTCTAAATATATTAAAACCTTAAACCACCAGGATGTATGACGAATGAGTACGTCCTGGTGGCATTAAGGAGCTTTGTAGCGGAATCGCAGTGTGGCTAATTGCAGCTAACACTCAGTAATGGTGCCAGCACCCTCCCGTGCTATTTAACCCCTTAAACGCAGTGGCAAACGTGGCTACGGCATCTACATCAATGGGAAATGCAGGAAGTAGTGAAGCCAACATCTTTGTACACCCTAATGCAGTGTATAGTGGTGAAGCATCCTTGGGGAACTCCAAATTAAAGTAAAAAAAACAAGTTTTAAAGTGTAAAAATTTAAAAAATTTAAAGTTCAAGTCACCGCCCTTTTGCCATTTTACAAATAAAAATATAAAATAATAAAAAAGTGTCAAATATTTGGCATTGCCGCATCTGAAAAAGTCCGATCTTATAAAATATAACATCAATTATCCCATTCGCTGAACAACATAGAAGAGAAAAAATTCTAGACGCCAAAATTGAGGGTTTTTTGGGTCATTCCACGTCCCATAAAAATTGGAATACATTTAATCAAAAAAGTTGCTTGAATTCCAAACTAGTAGCATTATAAAGTGCACTTCATCCTGCAAAAAATGCCGCCTCACTCAAATCTATACGTGTTAGTACAAAAAGCTATTGGGGACAGAAAATGGCGCTGCCACGCAAATTTCAAAAATAGAAAATGTTTGGAATTTGCTTTACATTACCCAAACATAATGAAAAACTTACAAGTTTGGTATTGCCGGATGCATATCAACCTGTAGAATACAGATAACACATAATTTTTATTGAACGCTGTCAAAGCAAAACTCCCGCAAACATGGCGCAAGTAAGTTTTTTCACATTTTGCCCAACTTAGAATTTTTTGGCAGTTTTCCAGTATATTCTATGGTAATATGAATGACACCATTAGAAAGTACATCTTGTCTGACAAAATAAAATCCCTCATTTGTGTATGTGGGTGGAAAAACGTTATGGATTTTGGAAGGCGGGGAGGAGAAAAATGAAGAGTCATTTGTTTTCCTTTGGAAGGGTTAAGGGGTTAAATGCAATGGGGACAATGCACAGTAGGTGATAATGCATTTTCTATTCACAGAGTCAGTAGATTGGCGTAACATGGTCCATATGTATAAACCATCGATGAAGATCCTTCTGCTACACCTCATGTCAGTTGTGAACTCCATGGGTCAAATGTGTAAATTGCCACCTATGACAGATCTGGAAGGATTAAGACAACCTGGAGATATTATGATAGGAGTTTTATTACCTATTAACTCCGATAAGGTCTACCAAAAACTTACATTCAACTTCACTCCCAAAAATCCTCGATTGTAAGTAGGCTTTACACTTTGATATATTCTTGTCCATACAAAATATGCATATCCCAAAGTATTATAATTCCAATAACTTTACATGTATAGCTGTATATATAGTCAATCTGAATTTCAATTGTCTTGTTTTCTTGTTTATGGGGTCGGGGAACTTTAGATTTTAAAACCCACTTAGCTAATCCATAAACTGTGGAAAGACCTCCAGGACTTACTCGCTATCCCTTAGTAAAATTTTCCTTTTTTGATTAATCTTATGGGGGCAATTATTTTTGATAAAATTTGTTTTGGTTAGTTGGGTTCTCTTCGTCTAGTTTTCCCTTTCTCCCAGAGGAATAGAGGCTCTATCCAAACTTGTCACCAGCCGAATTTGATACATGGAAGGATTATTTTGTCCCCAAAATGTTGGTACATTGGGGTTTTTAAAATTCTCTAGACTGCTACTTGTAAGAATTAAATTTTTTCCCGGAAAGGGTTATTTCACTGTAACGCATCAGTATTTAGAAACTACTATTTCGACATATTCTGGGTGATGGTGATATTTCAACACTATATTAGCAAATAAGCTCTTTGGAAGAGAGCTAGTACTTACAATTCGTAGGTCCGAAATGCGTCAGTGGTTTGATAGCTACGGGCTTAAAATTGAAGGTGATGCCACCGCTAGTTTTGCCAATGAGAGACATGAACGCTACCGGCCGGAGCACCTACACATGCTCACACTGGGGCAAGGAAAACAGAGTAAGGTAGGACTGTTTGTACATAGGACTCAAGAGACACAGTCAGCAGGAGTGGATGTTTATTTCAAAGGTTGGTCATTTATTATTGCTCCAACTATATAGTATATATGAAAATCTACTCACAGGTTGCTAGTGTCTATGGATTGTAGCAGCGTGGACAAGAACGTAAGTCTGTGTACTGATATAAGGGCATTACTTTCACAGATGTAATTTTATATATATATATATAGCGTAACTTGAAGCTCCGGGCCCTAGTGCAAAAAGTGAAATTGGCCCCCCAGCTACCATGTGCCACTTACAATGCTGGTATCGCCTTATGTGACAGGATGGCTTTTGGGCCCCCTCGGGCTGCAGGGCCCGGTAGCAACTGTTACCTCTGCACCCCCTATAGCTACACCCCTGATTGGTGCTAATTTAGCAGCTGTGTTTAGTGCCCTTGTATAGCGCGGTGGTATATTTATTATTGTTGTTGGTTTTCATTGATTATAAGGGTCTTTTTGGCAGAGTTAGCCTTAATGCACTGGTTGGTACGGATACCGTGGATACTATTTCTATACTATTTTTTAAAATAACCACTTGTTTACTTTGAGCTTTTTGCCTTCTCAGCTGTATAAGATCTCCTGTTCTCATGTAAGTGCAATTAAAAGAGCTGTGATTACGGAGCTGATATTCCAATCAAAGCAAGGTCTTAAAGGGGTTGTCTCACTACATTGATTTATCTGATCTCAGTCCTGTTTTCTTGGTTTCATTTTGAATTCAAGGGCGTGTTTACTGGCTTCTACTAGACTGCAGTACAACCCAGGTCTATAGCTATAGCAACCAGTGCTATTAGCCTATCAGTAGAGATAGAACTGGTCTATTGCTATAGCGACCAGTGCTGGCAGCCTATCAGGAGATATCAAACAGGTCTGTAGCTATAGTGACCAGTGCTGGCAGCCTATCAGGAGAGATGGAATAGGTCTGTAGCTATAGCAACCAGTGCTGGCAGCCTTTTAGGAGAGATTGAACAGATCTGAAGCTATAGCGACCAGTGCTGGCAGCCAATCAGAAGAGATTGAACAGGTCTGTAGCTATAGCAACCAGTGCTGACAGCCTATCAGGAGAGATCAAACAGGTCTGTAGCTATAGCGACCTGAGATACAAGAGGGGATATCTAGGAATAGGTAGGACACTGTTAATGGACACACATTACAAAGCGGCTTGTTTTTGCAAGATCTTTAACAAAAAAAAGAGCAATCATTGTAGTGAGACGACCCCTCTCATTTTTCAAAAACCTATTGATAACTATTACTTCCGGTTCTGACTAGCCCACAGTGGAACAGTGGAATCCCCCGGTGGGAGAGGCAGAGTATAAGTGGCATGTACAGTCATATACAAAAGCTGTTGAGTGGTCCTCCAGAAGCAACTCCACTGGTGTGCCACTTAGCCAACTCCACAGGGGGCCCCCAGAATAAAATTCCATTTGGGGGCCGTAGGTACCCCTAACTACTTTCTATTGAGACAAAAAAATCCTTATTTTACATTACAAGCTTTATTACAAGAATGTAAATCAGATACCGTATATTGGAATTCAAAAATAATCAAAATGTTATTTTTTTTCCTTTCTTATTTTTTTGGAAGATTCAACCTGGAATATTATCAGCGGCTTCAGACATTCCTGTTCGCAGTTGAGGAAATTAACAAAGATCCCAATATTCTGGCTAACATAACATTAGGGTTCCAGATGTACGACACATGTGATATATCTCACTTTGAATTGCAAGGAGCTTTACAGTTCCTGACTGACACTAGTACAACGGACAAAAAGTGTCACTCTAGACCCCAAATTTCATGCTGTATTGGAGCC